>JAQGAW010003185.1:0-13120 GCA_034698025.1 Phthiracarus crinitus | reverse complement strand
CGACATTTTTTATTTTAAGCCCGAGCCCGGCCCGGCCCGAGGAAATTCGTCGGGGGCCCGCGGGGGCCCGACAAATCTGGGGCCCGTTTGGGAGTCTAATATAAACTATAAAGTTGTGTATGAATGAGAATTTAAACAAAATTAAATTACTTTTACAATTTTTGTTGTTTCTTAGTATTTTTTTGAGAAATTACTGGCTCTTTGATACAATCAGTATATCGTAAATAACTAGCATAGATATATTAGTAGAATTATTTGATACTAATTAAACAATAATAGTCTTATACTGTACGTCGAATTGAATTTTTATCGTTAATTTGGTTAATCATTGCTTTACTACAAGCATTAGTGAAATACTTATTTTATTTGTTTAATTTCCAACAAACTCGTTAAAGAAACTTCGACTACAAAGGAAAAACAAAGAAAAAATAATAATTTAGCCAACATTATCGTTAATATAATAACGTTATATATGGTTTGTAATATTTATGCGGAAACAACTCAGAATTAACTCGTGTCCAACAATATAAAAGACATGAATGAACTATTTTTTCATAATACACGAACTAACTCGTAAGCCTACTATAAAAGCAAGAATAAAAAGCTAAAAAATGTTAGTGAATTTCCCCTCTAAGATTAAATATCCGTCCAAATAAAAATGAGAAGAAACGGTTATTTACGCGAAATAAAATTCAATTGCGAAAAAAGTATTTGCATTATAAAAACGCGCAAACATTTGGTCCATATATCACACACTCATTTGCATTTATACTAATAGAACTTTATTGTGCAACTAATAATTATGCAAATCATGTGTATTTTTAGTTTGTATTATATATTATGAGAGGATTTTTTTACGATTACTTTTCCTATCTTCGAGTTTAACTTTTTTATTTGATTGACGCTTTCAATTTACTTTTCATTTTTACGCATTTTATTCGCGTAAAGAGTGTCTAATATTGTTTTATTGCGATGTGATTGACTTAAATTCACATTTTATTTGACCAAAAAGAGTTAGCCTAAAGTCAATCACATGTTTATTTATCGCTTCCTTGTTTAGGTCTGGAAGTTAGCGAGAGATAAAGAAAAGCTTTTTATGGTAAAATATCAAAACATTTTATCTAAATTGATTTACCCCACGAAAAATGGTTGTAAAAAATTAAATAAAAGTTAATTTTACGACACGTTAGTGTGCACAGTGTTTAATGGGTTTTTTGGCTCATCTTTTTCTTTTGGTTTAATTTTTCTAATGGAATTAGAATTTTTATTTTTATTATAATTGAAATTCAAAATTGACAAACCAAGCTGTCTGTCAAAATTAGAAATAGACATCATAGGATTAATTTAATTAAATTTTTTCAAATAAAGCAAAGATTGTGATAAATTTATTTTCATGGACTTAAAAAATAAAATTATAAATGAAATGTGATAGAGATTATAAAAAAATATATAAAATTAAATAAGTCAACTTCTTTTTTTCTTAAAGATAGATAAATATTAAAAAGAATAAATATTTTTATTACAGGGAGAGAAAGAAAATATTTTCAGTAAAAAATTTTTCTGTCCAAACTTTTATAGTTATAAATATACACATAAAAAATGTAGTCAAATAAAAATAAGTCGAAAGACATTCATGTCGAGTAAAATGACACTTCGCTATTGATTTTTCTGTTTTAGTTTCTCAAAAGTGAAAGACCCTATAAAATTTAACACTTTACACTCTAACTTTGCGGAATAATGTTAATAAAAATTTTTTTTAGAATAACATTAAATTTAGCGCTTAAAACGAGAAATCTCTTGAGTTGTTGTTAATTAAAGTAAAACTTTTTTCTGTCAGAAAAGTTTGCGTTGAGTGTCGAGCACAGTACAAACTTTGATACATTTTTTTGATACACAACTTTCCGTTAGTTTACTCAAACACTATCGCACGAGTTAAGTGAATTATGTATGAATAATTAATGATAATCATTGCATAATTAGCATCACATAATTCAACGTAAATCATGTAAAACAAAAATTAATAACAAAAACAATGCCTTATTTTTAACGAGTTTTTTAGAACAGAAATGTGTTTAAATAATAGCAAAATAAAACTCAATAATTCAAATCCACCGAAATATCTCTGAACGACAGAAACGCATTTGTTTGTGAAAAGATCAATCATAGAAGATGTATCAATAAGACAATTGCGTGACATATTTTATTCTCTCTTGAGAGCATGTATGCATTAAACAATAGAATTTTTTATTTATAGAAATCAATTGTAGCGAATAATCATAATAATTTTGTCGAAAAACACAAACCCATTATTTATTACTCTTTAATCAGTGTTTTGAATATGTTTGTCAATTTAAATTATACACTTGAATACATCTCAAATACTGGTAACATAACCATATTTAAGTTATGAATGAGTGTAGAATATATTTTTAGCCCCAGAAACATATGTATAGCGAGATATCGCCTGGAAAACAACATTTGGATTTAACGCTGGAAATGTTGCGTGCCGTTGCAGGTAAGCAAAAAGGAAAAAAGCATATCTAAATATTTTATGCGACAAATCGCTACTTTATTTTCTCTATCCTTTGATTTTGAATGAAAAATTTCCATTTAAAGTATTCGAAACTCCCTGGAAATGACATAAAAACTTTTTTTGTTTGATTCCCAGTGTGCCACTACTCAAATCGGTATCCGTAAGGGAATGGCGAATGAATTATGAATTGCGCATGAAATTATCGGAGAAATGTAATTTTGACTGGAAATCGATAGCAGTCTAATGATATCTTTTTTCTTTCCGGAAAAACGGTTTAACATTAAAATTTATTTAGTATATTAAAAATTTTGTTTTTCATTCAAGTGCTTTATGCAAATGTATAATTATGCCATATTTTGGAATACGATTTTGCAACACATACATAGTTATGAGAAGGCGTTGGCGTAACAATATGTACATTAATGATCATTTGATGGTTTAGAGCTGACGGGTATCCCGAAAATGGGTTTAAGGGAAAGACCAGCTAAGCTTAATTTTGATTAAAACCCTTGGAAACCTGTGTGATTTATATTCAAAGTGCATTTTCGTTCTATTTTTAACTTTTGAGATGACCTTTTATTTAAAGTCATATTAAAAAAATTCATTTAGTCGTTAGTTATTTTGAACATAACTGGAACGTATCATTAGTTGAAGAAAAATACTATGATTAATATTTAATATAAAATATCGTTCCTTTAAAATTCGCATTCATTTTAATTAAAACTCTTCAACTATTAACATTAATAATCATTATTTATTTAACACATTCATGAATTATGGACAAGACAGGTAAACCACACCTTAACCTTTGTTCTTAACGATTAATTACTTAACATTAACTCACTCAATGTAAGTCCCATTTAAAATTGTACGATAATCAGCTGAATATTCTGGTATAAATAAACATTTTGTTGTGCTCACAATTTATCCGAATTTTACTTTATAATACTTCAAAATAAATCCGCTTTTTCTAATGCAATCAGTAATAATGATTTATATTTAGATTTAACGGCAAAATAAAATAAAATGCCAATTAATAAAGATGAGTGTATGTGAGAGAGAGATTGAGAAAACGAATTTACAGTAATATTGAATATAATTAAGATTATATCGATCTCAAAGCAATATTTATCGAAAATGCTATTCTTAATTGATTTTCAATAAGAAATTCTTTCTTTTCATTTTTTTGAGCTCCAGATAATTATTGCCAAATGATATTTAGAGTTGTGAATTAAGTAAAAAGTAAATGCTTTAATGATTGAAGTTTTGATTCAATTCAGGATAAAATTCAGGATTAAGTCACTTTTAACACATGGACAGATAGACGAATGGACGGCTATATACTAGATAATCGTTAAAAAATTTTAGGTCTGAGCCCGATCTAAACCCAACACAGTCAAGCCCGAGCCAGACAATAGCCCCAAAAATTTTAATTTCCAAAGCCCAACCCGTTCTAATTTATCTTCGTATATTGCTTTAATTACAAAATCATAACTGAATAAAATTTCTATTAATTTGGGTATTTAAATAACAATATTTTATGCAAATAATTAGTAAAATTTGATTATAAAAAATAGTATTCAGGAATATTTTAAAGTTATTAATAAAGGTGGGAAATTTTGTTAAAACGATTTAGGATTTTTTATTGCTACATTGTAATAAAAAATTCTGTTTTATGGTTAATTAAAAAAATTATTTTATCAGCATTTTTCAATAAAAAGTTTTTTAGTTAATGGTTCTATTATTTTAATTAAAAAGAAATTTATATATCGATGAACTTTGTCTTTGACGCAGAATTTGGACAGACATTCATGATTCTTTGCTTACAAATTTTAAGGGGTCTTAAAAACTCATAGAAAATGTTTTCACATGAACAAAAAATTTTAAATTAAGTCAGAATTTAAATTTTCTTATTTTATTCTTTATATGATAATTAGAGTTATTAAAATGCGATTTATTGTTAAAACGAATTTTTGATAAGATTTTGGATTTAACCAAATATCCCACCTCTAGTTATTAATATTAAAATACTGTATGTCTTAAATACGGCTTGATATTTAGAATCGAAAAGCCCAACCAGACTATTTTTTCTTTACTTAAGGCCCGATCCCGACAAAAGCCGCGAAGGCCCGAAAAATCGGGGGACCGTTACATACTTATTATATACATAAACTCGACGTGTCTGTGATAGAATGAGAAAAAGGTCAGAATGCTTAAAAGGGTCAGAGAGTTGAGAAATTGTTTATCACGAATTGTATGTTGTTTTTAGAAAAGGTATGGTCCCTATAGTCAAATGACTTCACTCCATTCCATTAGCAGTTTTCCGGTTATACTCGGATTATTCGGTGTAAATTAATGTTATGACGAAAACTGGAATCTGTTTGTATAAGAAAACGCTATTCAATCAAGAATTAGCTGCTCTTTTGCGGAGATTAAATACCAATCATTATCACAGTTTGGCTAAAGTGCAATATTATTAACTGATTTCTTAAGCGCGATAATAGTGAATTCGCTGGCAATAATCGAAAAAACACTAAATGCACGCCAAATAAAAGCAAACATCATTTCGTTTACGAAGAGTGTGTTCCTGTTATTTAGGGCTTATTAGTGTCTTACAAGTCAACGACAGTGGCGTTTGGTTGTGCGTACAGTACATGATTGCGGAGCCAATATTGATGTGGATATAAAAACGGCAAACACATACAGCGCATAGATTCGCGTGTTTCGCACCCATGCGGTGATGTGATACGTTTCTAATGCCAACTTACATAAATTTCTTTGAATAACACTTGTATTCATTCTTTCGTGATATCGACACACTCCAGAAGAAACGCATAAAATGATGCGAACGTTTTTTTATTAGAAAAAGCAGCGCAGTATCGGTTTAGGAAATACTTTTGCGACATATCCTGAATGGATTTCTTTCGACGAAAATTGGTGTGGATTTTGGCTGCCCGTAAGGCATTCTTCGCTTATGATTCAAAATGCGTTTAACGAGCGTTCTCGCCGTTCTCTCAAAACAATCCTAAGAATTTTAAAATAGTTATCGGGTTATTTCTTATAAAAGAAATATAGTGTTAGAATTTTTACATTTACGGTTGATTTTTAAAATATCTTTAAAAAAAGTTTATAAAGTTTTTTATCTTTAAAAAAATTACGTGCGATCGATATTAATTACTTCAATGACGGCAAGCAATAAAAAGGGATGCGTTTTAACGAGAAAAAATGAGAATAATTTTTTAAGAATTCAAAAGTGTTATCAAAACTTTGTTTATCTGCGAAACAAAACTTGAATATTAATACATAATAGCCTCAATTCTCATCGTATTGAAGACGTTTAGCTAAACAAAACATGTTCGTTTCTAATTCTTTTATTTTTATTCTTTTGAAAATATTTTTCAAAAACGTATACAGTATTCACTATTTAGGCGGACGTTTATTACACCTATTAATAATTTAACATCAATTTACCGTTTTATAGATTTAAACCTATTTCTTAAATTGTAATCATAAATCAGAAAACTCATGAATTAAATATTTCAATCATCAATTTTTGAAATGACTTATAAACCTAAGAAAATAAAGTAAAGAGGAAAGTAAAGTAAAACTTTTTCCTTAAACGTAAAACTTTGGTTGAATAAAAACAGTTAAACTTATTTGGAGTCTGTAATGTACAATACTGTAGATAAAATGAGAAGAAAATTCAATAAATCACAAAAATTATTTCCAAGCAGTGAATGAGTAATGAGTAAATCTCAAGAGTGGTTTGGCCATAAAAATGAGAGTTTTCCAAATTTGCCAAAGAATTTGTTTAAATCCGCATTTACACAAAACAAAATAAATTTCTTAATAAAATATAATAAATATTATATAAACCCCAGAAAAACCCTTTTCTTGAACATTCTTCATATTCAAATATATAAGCTTATAATCTATTATATATTATACTATGGAAGGACATATCTCATTTATTTGACATGTTTCTGATTCGATAGCATTTGTTTGGCCATATTTCGCATATTATTATTCATTCCAAATCTTTTATCGTAAAATTTATATTTTTTCTTATCCTATCAGTGTGTGATCTAAATATGAAATTTAGGTCTGGAAAAAACAAAAAAATAACAGAAATCTATCTGAAACATGATTTTAAAATATGGCTATAAATGTGATATTAATTTCCATTTGTTAAAACCATTTCTCTTTTTATAATGAAAAAGAATATTTTTCGCTTTTAAATATTCAGAAAAGTTTAGGAAATAGCACTTTACATGTAATATATTAAATTAATGCTATAAACAGTTCTCGAAAAGAAAGAAATTTTTAATACAAAGTCGTAAGGAAGCGTCAGTCAAAAAATAGTATAAGAATTTAAGAAATTAATTTTGATAAAACGTCTCACTTGTTATATATAAATATTAATTAGTTAATATTATATATAGATTATACTAACTTGAGTGACAGTAATTCAAATTTTATTTTCGCAAAGTTAATTAATTAATAGGAAAAATATCAGATAAGCTTGATTTGACAGATTTATATTTTTAAAGATTCATTTGTAATACAATATTTAAATTTTATTTTTGGATTAAATGCTATTTTACTACAATGTGTTCAAAATTTATAATGTGATAAAACTTTAACAAAATAACACGAGAAAGAAAAATAGAAAACAGATGATTTTGGCATAAAACGGAGGATAATGGAAGTAAGTTTATATCAAGACGGAGGATAAGAGTAAGTAGCGTTTTTCTTTTATTTTTAATCTAAATGATTTTAATTATATTCGTTTTAAATTGACCCGTTACGGAAACCTAACCAAAACTTGTACAGATTTTTATGAACATTTTATTAACATTGTTGAAGTTTTCTGATTCTTTTAAATGTTTGGAAAATAAGGCGATTAAAAAATGTTTTTATGTATAAAAATTTGTTTATCTTCGGTTAACTGCACCGAATATATAAAAAATATATAAACGAATAAATGATGTGAAGTTGTAAAATGCATTTGAATAAATTTATTTATTAATGTGTTTAAATTAAATTTTATACGACTGTTGAATTTAGTTCACTTGGGACTTAAAATGAAATCTAACTTTCAATAAAACTTGCGCTCTTTCTAGCAAAAACTGGCAGCTAAAGTCTAAAACCTACAATTCTATGATCGAAGAGTTTTCCATTAGTCGAAGTTTTCCAAAGTCCATTAACGTCCACTGCATTATTATCACTTATGATGTACAGTGGGTTTAAAGAAAGAACTACGTATTCGATCCAAAACGCTAGTATGCATTAAGGATGCAAATAGGTTTAAGAAAATATGAAAGGTTAGTCGTTAAGCATTAGAAAAATTAAATGTTCTAAAAATTAATCGATTTTATGCGATTACGAATGGTTGTGTTTTATTGGAAATTTAGTACTTAAATAAAATGAGAGATACAGTTAGATAAATATTTATCTTAGCAAATAACATTCATTTTAAACGGATATCAAACGGAGTTTTTAAAAGTACTGTATTGCTTAAGCTTTTACAAAATTATATGTAAAACATTATTCATTAACTTAAAAGCAAAACATAAACATCTTAACTTGAGACGGATATACTGCACAGACATTTGAAACACAAACAGAGCGTAAATTCATTTTTCTGTCTTCGTTTTTACCGAAAATATTATTATTTATGATTTAAATTCAAACGCTTTTAGAAAATAATAAAAGCGATTAAATTATAGTTTTATCGCGACGATATAATGTGAGAATATTCCATATTAATAGCACGGGATTCAAAATGCCATAATAAAAAGCTCGTTTTTATCTAATCAATAACTATTATTCTAATCAGTTATACTGACGGAGAAATTTATGAAAGTATTTCAGTGGATTCCGCAATAGAAACAATATATTAGTCTACGAAACTGTACACAATTACAAAGATCCTTACGTTATTCGTAGAATAGGATAAAACAAAGGGTTACCAATGCATTGAAATTAGCTGGTTATTATCTGTTTAATTCGATTTATTATTTCGCAGTCATTTATCTCTCCCTGTGTTCGTACGAAAACAATTATTGTTTACTGTTATTTATCGCAATCACATTGAATGTTTCGTTTAATGTACTGTGTATGTACTGTTTATTGAATAATAGATAAATGGTTAGATCCTAATAATATTAAATGTTATTCGCATTTGGAATAAATGCGATCATCAACCAAACTATTAATTCCGTTGTTAAATATGCGTTCATAGATAAATACATAAGTAATAAATATATATTATACTCTATACGATAAAACAAACTTCAGACATGAAAATATATATACTTTATATGGTTTGCTCGAAAAAGATTTATCGCACACATACGCTCTTATAAAGAGACGAAAGAATAATTTATACATTTCTATTAATGACACGAATAACGCATATAAGCATATCAAATAAAAATAAATATAATAATCACGTATCACTTACCTTATAGAAGTAATATAAGGTAATGTCGTTTTTGGTTTGATTGGCTGATGACAATGAATAGTTGTCGGTTTGATTCGGCATTATTGATAAATCGATACTCTCTTCCACCGTCGATGATAAATACGGCGAAGTAGTTGTAGTTATCGTTGTTGCGAAAGTGTTCAACTTTTCCAATAAGTTTTCAGTGAACGGTCGCGCATCAATGGACCAATTCTTCCGCTGAGACTCCGCAGCAATGGGTTCGTTGAAATGCTGGCGAATGTGTTGTTCGTCCGCGTCTTCCACTATTTGCTTCGAAAACGATGTCCACTTGAGCTCAATGCGATCATTAAACATACTGTAATTATTTGGAACAAATCGAAGCATTTTTTGCGCATGAATTTTTTTGGTTTGATAGAAAAGTTACTTTTTTATTAATATTGATACGAAAAGTTTTTATTTTTAGTTTTTTTTTCAAAAATATAAAGAAAACAAGTTAAGCAACACTTGCGCAACTTTTTTCCTTCTTTTCCCGTTTAAGTTTTTTTATTCCATACAAAATTGAGTATTTCGGACTAAAATATATTTTTTCTTACTTAATAAAAATATAAGCCACTACTGCTTAGCAGTCAATGTGGTGGTGGTATGAGAATGTGACGACAAACAGACAATACGCAATTTTTTTATCGCTCGACAGCGGAAAAAAGTTATACACGATTAACTCGGATTTCAGCGTATCTACAGTTAGTTAACAGAAAATGATAAATTTATTTGTGATACGCATTACCGCTGCATTTCTTCGCACTACTGTTTGGAGTCTAATATTTTTTTTATTTCGCTCACACTTTTCTCGTTTACAAAGACGTGAGTCAAAAGTTTCCGAAGGTTTTTGTTTCGCAAAGAAAAGTTTTTTTTGTTTTAGTTTTTTGCTGATCACAACGAAACAACAATATAACTTTTTTTATAACTTTTAATTAAAAATAAAAAAGTGATTCGAAGCACGAGTGTAAATACAACAACAACTCATGTTAAGTACTGACTAGTATAGCAAAGCTGTAACAACTTTATAATCACGTGAAATAAACAGTATATAATAACAGCACATTATCGTACGCATAAACATACACAACTATTTGTGAAATTATATTTTCTAACCGTTAACTGAATTATATTTCCAGAACTTCGCGACACGTTAAGTATCGCGCAAAATAGGAAAAAAGTGGAGTATCACAGAATCTCGCGAAACCGATGATACTTCACAATGACGTTAACCACTACTGCGCACTGTCTTCAGTTACACAACGTTAACGTGAAAAATTGTAACTGTAAGATAAGAATAGGGAAAAGTTTTTTTTGGTTTGCGAAAAATATTCACATCTGATTTTAGACAATCGATAAACAAATATCTTTTTGTTATTTGGTCTGTATTGACGAAAATATCCTCTCCTTCTTAGGATATATCCAGGTTTAGTGCGAAACGTGGAGTTATATTTCACCTTTCAGTTGTTTTTCTTTTGAGATTCCCAGCGATTCTTTTGTGTATTTACCAGAGCAGTGAAGTACAAGCAGTAATCCAGTTAATTGTGCACACAATTGTTTACTTGGCTAAACACGTAGGAGTTTAAGTAGAAAACTTGTCATCTCTTATGCTTCTCTCTCTCTCTCTCTCTCTCTCTCTCTCTCTCTCTCTCTCTCTCTCTCTCTCTCCACACACACACTCCACACACACTATGTTTCTTATTCGCTATAATTAACTTGAGATAAAATAACCAAAGCTTAAAATCACTGAGAATTTAATTACGTAAGAAAATTAAGACTTAGCGCAGAAACAAAATATTTTTTCTTGTTTTGGTATTTTTTGGCTTTGGAAACAGTGGACTCTTTTAATTAACTTGTTTGTCTGATAAAACTGCAGATTTTGCTTAATGACTCATTAAAAATCAGTTTCCCATTCGCTTTATAATCAAATCTGATTGCCCATCGTTGGCGCACTCGTTTGTCAAAATAAATAGAGTGGAGTCTATAGGATAGTAATTTGACATTTATTTAAAACAGTTAATGAAAAACACTGAAACATTTAATCACATTTTGTGTTTACTCTCGTTTAAGGTTTAATCTAGTTTTCATTAGAAAATGATTTATGGCGTGAGAAAAAAGTAAAATGGCTATAATGAGATGTAATGTTCAGATTTAATTAAGAGATGAAGCAATGTTTTGACACTTCAAGTGTAAGTGAATAGTATTTTTAGATGAAAAGTTATAAAACAAATCATGAGTTTTGTTTATATTTCTTGTTGAAAGTATTCAAAGATATAATAGATGTGTAATACTTTGTATCAAATATGTGCACATTAAGCCACAGCGTTCTAAGAATTACTTTTGTTATTCAGTACTGATAGTTTTTATAAGATTAGTGAATGGATTTCTGTTGTCATATAAATATGTTTTTGTCTTCTTTTGCGAAACACCGACTATCAGTAAAAATTACAATAAGTATATTTAGGAATTCTATAAAAAGTTTAATTCTTACTTTTTAGGAATTATTTACTTTGTTAATGAAATTTATAATGTTTAGCATAAATGGTTTGGTTTTATTTTTCAAAAAAAAGTTCAACACTTTCATAAAATAAAACCGATAAAAATCAATAATAAGCGCTTCTGTAACGGATATTTTAAGATTAAATTACAGATCAATTTAGAATATACTGTAATAATCAATTGCTATGAATGACGCAAAAGTAAACTAAAACAAAATACTACGTGTCAGTCAATACGCAAAAATGATTATGCGTTTATTAACGAGAAAAAATTTGTGTCCAGTTATAACGGCAATACTATTAATCGGATTAATTTGTCCGTCATTCGCGCAAAATGCCACATCAGCTGGTGGTTGTCAGTGTCCCATAGGTTTAAAAGGTATGATATGTGGAGGCGTTTTGTCGAGTTTTGTGGTCGCAAATAAATGCAAGTTCCGTCAAATATTTTCGTGTTTCGGCGCACCAGCGCTCTCAGCCGCTACTCCTGGAGTGGACTGTGGTTTTAGATCTTGTGTTACAAAACAGGACGTAAAGACATCGATAGCAGTGTCCGAGTGTACACCTTATATGCCGTACATTACGGATCACGAAACGTGGCGACAAAAGATTGCGATTTATTCGCGACAACATTCCATTGACAGTTATTTAGAAGGATGAGCTAAATTGAATATTTTTTAAAATATATTTTTATAGAATGTATTCATAATAATTTGTTGTTAAATTATAACGAATTTTTTAATGAAATTTAAGAGCAGACTCGAGTAAACTAAAATTTTTTCATTTATTATATTTTTTAATTATTATTAAATGATGTCAAATGCATTATTTATCGCATAAATAGTTGTTGTCTGTTCGCGTAAACATATCATTGTCGCGTTCATCACTCGATTCTTCTGTTTTGGACGCTTTTGCTGGTGATGTCGACATATATTCATTAACATAATCCAAATCTTGCTGATTCAATGTCTGCATCAAAGCATTCTTACTTTGCTCAACATCTTCCGCGTCCGACGGATAATCCAATTCATCGAAATCATCCTTTGATTTTAATTTAAACCTATTATCACCAAACAGTTGTGCTTTAATTGTATTGTCCAACAGATCGATGTCTATATAGTTCAGAGGTGTTTCAAATTCTTCCGCTTTGAACAAATCAAATACTTCTATCCTTTCGCTATCATTGGACTCTGGGTTCGAGAATTCCACATACTTTTTCCTCGGTAACCATAGTTTAAAGTTTTTTCGCTTCATTTTGATGTACAAACAAACAGCTAATACCGTACACATTGTTGCTAATATTGCGCATAATATTTGCGCGAATTTCGTGCCAAAGTTCATAGCGTTCACTGCCAATAATTGATAGAATAACCACACAGCGATAACAGAGATCACTGAAATTATCCAATTCTTAATCACAACGTTTCCTCCATCAGCGCTAAACCACTGCTGATATGTTGATCTGGTTCTGGTTATCCTCGAATCTCGAAACTGTTGTCCACAGCGATAGCAAGGTTTGTCTCGATTTACTTTGATGTACGTTCGCAGACATGAGAAGTGCCACAAACATGTTTGATCGGAACTCTGTTTACATTTGCATGGATTAAT
>JAQGAW010003184.1:0-13121 GCA_034698025.1 Phthiracarus crinitus | reverse complement strand
AACATAATTCCGCGAAATATGGATGAAACTAATGAATCGAATGTTGTTTCGCAATTCTCGCAAACTATTAATGTGGTGGCAAACAATAATTCGGAGCAAAGAGAGACGAGTAACGAATCGTTTAACATAATTAATAGTAATTTGATTCGTTCGATGCGATCGCAGTACGAGATGATGCTTCTTATCTTAGAAAATCAAGGCTCGAATAGTAATTGCGTAAATAACCAGCAGTTGATGCATATGATGTTAATGCAAAATTATCAATTAATGCAACAGCAAAATATTATACTTTTATCGCTTCAGCAACAAAATTCTCTTCAACAGCAGTCACAGTCCGCACCGCTGAACCGTAATTCTGTGTTAACCGCAACCAATAACGATATGAGTTCGCAAAGCGTTCCCATTGCTCTTAATAATCAAGTGGTGCCTGGAGTTCGAGCTAATAATTATTGGGACAATTTTAAAAGCTATTCGCGGCAAAATAAACTAAGTGTCACGTCATTGGCTAACAATACAAGTAATATTGCGACAGTAAAGGGTAATGAAAATTTGGCGATGACTAACAATCAAACCGTTCCTGTTATGAATGGAGAACTAGTTAATTATAACTCAAACCAATCTCAAGATATTAATTCATTATCATCGAACAATAGCAACGGCACAACTGCAGCAGCGATATCATTGCGTTCTTCATTGAAAACGGCGAATGCTAGTAATGCTAGTCATGGACAATGCGTCGAACACATAGAAAAACAGCAAAACTTACCGATCAATGATGTGGTTAATAGAAAGGAAACCATTCAACAGTTGGACTCTACTAATTTGAATGCAATATTTTCGATGCTCGAAAAATTGATCGAAAACGATGATAAATGCGTGCCTAAATCTGTAACGAAGAAAAAATCAACAAATGTAGTAATGTGTGAAAATGATGACGATTGCGGTGCTGTTGGCGGCGTTGGCATCAGTAATGTGGTCACAACTCAAACCTCACAGGAGGATAACTCTGAAAATAAAACTTCATCGATAGTTCAGCAGCCGTTATCATCGCGTTCTCAAATGGCAGGCAATATTGTCGCTCCGTTACACGTGCCGGCCAGCAGTGGTGCCATAAGAAAAAAGCCTCGCAATCAAGAAATTTTGGAGTTAACTTCGAAAACGGATAGCAGTGATAAATTTTCACTATCACTCGCAATAGGATCAGAAATGATACGTCCACTTATGCCTGCGGAAGGAAGATCGAGTGAAGTTGCTGTTAGCAATGTAACCGCCTCTCAATCAGTACAAAAGGCTCATTCATTATCAATAAGACCGCCAACAACTGGCGCTCCACCGTATAACGATTACGATGGCGTAAGCAATGAATCATCTGATGATGATTTAGCCGAAGCCGATCAAACAACCGCTGAAATAATCGTATCTGAATCGGAAACAGTTCATGATATCGTTTTAAGTGCTCCAACCAATTCTGTTCCCGCTTTAATTCAAGATTGTCAACGATTAGTAAATGATGACCATTTGGTTGTCGCAAATATAGAAGAAGACGAAGACGACGATCATATTTTAACGAGTAATTCGAATGACAGCGGAATACGTTTAAGCGGTGACGGAGAGCAAGGACTTTAACGTTGAACGTGTTTTCGTATTGCCTTTATTTAACATATGATATGTATTTGTTTTCAAATTAACGTTATATTGTTTTGATCACTTTAACAATATTCGGATTCGAATCACTTCTAATAAAAGATTCGTAACGCTTAATTTTTCTTATTTTTTAAATTTGCAATTTTAGTTCTTTAAGAATTATCTAATAGTTCGTTAATATCGTTCGCTTCATGTTTTATGAATCGTTTTTTTACTTTGATTTGTGCAAAATTTGAACTAATTTTAAAAATAATTTTTTAGGGTAATTTACCATACCTTATAAGCAGATTTTTAAATTGTTTTATTGATTTCATTCTAAAATTTGTAAATTTAATTAATTCAGTTATTGATTAAAATTAGAATAAAATAAAATCAAAAGTTATGAATGAGTATCCGTAAACTTTTCCCGAGAAATGATTAAAACTAATTAAATCAAATCTTAGATCTCTTGTTATTTTAAGTATCTATGTTTATGTTTTTTAACCAATATTGTAAACTTTGATGTAAACGTTAAAATAAAGCGATTATGACTGAAACGATTTTTAAAGTGATTTAATTTTTTAATTACCGTATATAAAAAAATTATTGAGTATTCTATTAGTTAATCGAATTGTTATTTAAATTGATTTGAAAAAAATAAGAAAATGTAAGGAATCGGTATGAAAATGTTTTGGGAAAATACGTCGAATAACCGGTATTTACTTATGATTAATCAATAAACACTTGAGTTCTATTACTCGGTTTATACAGTTTTATGGCATATTTTTCTTAATAATCGTCAATATTAATTAATCGTTTTTAAATTAATATTAGCAACAAATAAAATCTATTATATAGCATTATTGTCATGGTATCAGTGGATTAAAACGATATTAGTTGACGATGAGATGCGTTAGATTAAGATGAATCTGAGTTTGATTGTTATTATTTTGCTAATTATCAGTTGGATTTGTTTTGGACTATTGTGGTGTGGGTTTAAGATGAAACGCATTTCGCAGCGAAACAAATCAGTAAAGGTTTACATACAGTATGTATACGCGAGTACAGGTACAGTAATTGGATTTTGCATTGGGTTTGTTATTCATTGCTTAAAAATATGTTTATGATTGGATTGGTTTGGAAATCAAGTTTTTCTTCATGCAATGATTGGCAATCACTCGATTTGTGTTTGCAAATCATTACAAATAAATGACATTAACTAAAGCTTACAATGAATGATTCGTTCACTAAGAGCTACTGTAACAGTACTGCATTACAGTAACAGCTACTACTAGTAGACTACATTAGCGCTACAGTAGTAGAAGGACTCGATTCGTACATTGTATGATGTACTTGATGTATCTAACCTTAAATGACGTCTAATGCATAGAAAGGAATTCATTTAATGAGATAAATGGCGGATAATATATTAACTGTTATTTATTTGAATTTACTAAACCATCACAAACTCATCGCTTAATCAACTATTAATTACTATCGAATAACGCGATGAGTTCTTGCGAATACGATCTCAACGTAATGGGAGGACTAATGCCGGTATATATCAATATTATCAAACAATTGATCCAACAATTGTTAATTGTTTCCAATTTTAAATGATTATTAATAAATCATAATTGATTTGTTAGCAAATTCAGGCATTAATAGCTCCGCCATCGTCTGACGACACCACCAAAAAGGGAAGGAAATTAAAGAAATCGGTGGCACATCATAATCACTCGAATGCCAACGATTCAAACCACGCGAAGACTAATATTCTTTCGAGAACTCAAGTAAAAGCCGGAAAAATTCCGAATCATGAGTATTGCGATTCGTGTAAAGAAGGAGGAGATCTGTTGTGCTGCGATCGATGTCCCGCAGCTTTTCATCTTCAGTGCCAGTCAGTCATGTTTTCATCTATTATTAGTTTATCAATCAATTGACTGATTGTGATACTTATTAATGATTTATTATTTACGATGTCTAGTAACCCACCGCTGGACGAAGACGACGTGCCGACAGGCGAATGGGCGTGTACTCGATGCAGATTTACCGAACATTTGATGTCTAACAATGAAATATGTAGTGATAATGACGCGCATCTGTGTTCGCATTCAACAGAAAACGTTAATCAAAATCAATTAAATAGTGATCGCAGTAATAAAAGTGTGAATGAATGCGTTGCCAATCCGTTATCGCTATTAATAAAAGCGGCACAAATGGTTAATCCAAAACAATTTCAATTATCAAGTGATTTGATGCCATCAATACAATTAGTGGGAAGCAGTAAAAGAGTGAATATGAAAAGTGTTAAAAAGCAAATTCACGAATTGGACAACGGATTGGTGTCGTTTCCCGTTAAGTTGTGTTTTCAATGCGGCAAAAGTTGTCGAAAATCACCACTGATTGAGTGCGACTATTGTCCGCTTCTGTTTCACGCCGATTGTCTCGACCCACCAATCACTGTATTGCCCACTGGAAGATGGATGTGTCCGAATCACGTTCAGCCAATTGTTGAGCAAAAATTATTAGACTCCGTTAGTTTAAGTGAACGGATAAAACTTTGGGATGAGTTTTCCGGCCACTTATCGCAAGACACCGTTAAAATCGAGTTTCTTAAAAAAGTTCACCGCAAAAATCCTCCGTACAGATGCAAAACTAATCAAATCGATAACAATAGAGTTGTTGTGCCCAATGCTGTCAAACAAATGTACAAAATTCGTAATTATTTATTGCCAAAAATTAGTATAACAAATGATTCGACAAATTGTGACACAAATCATAGATTTGAAACAATAAATGAACCAAAAAACGAATGCGTTAATAAAAGGGATTTTGAAAGGCCGACACCAGAAGAACGAGATGAATGGCTCGCTAGTGTTATTGCCTTTCAGTCAAGCGTTGCTCAACATATGTCTCGAAAAAGTGTTAACGACAATAAGAAAAAGTTATTAAAAGAACCAATTTGTTCGTCTCAGACATATTCTCCAGTAAATAGTAATAGTAATTCAGTTCAATCATTGTCAAAAAATAAGTACAATAATTCTCATTTATCTAATGGACCGCTGATTAACGTATCGAGTGATAAGAATGGCGAAAGTGAGACTAAACCATCCGATAATAACGTTAATAAGACTTTAATATCCGGTGACAAACCAATCTCTACTCAAACGAACGCATTGTATTCAAATATCGATGGATCACCAGATTTAGATATAAATCTTTTGGACGAAAATTTAATACGTGCGCTCGCTTTACAAAGACTGCAACAGTTATTGCCACCGACTAAGACTGAAAATAATAGCAATTTGCAAAATTCCAATTCATTATCGACACCTCAGACCACAGTTAAAAGGATATGTTTGGGTGATGTGAGAGCGAGAGCTGTTTTATGTCCCGTTTTTATTCGATCGAGTAATGGCGCACTCAATACAAATACTAGCGGTCCCGCTATAGCCATGTCTTACAGAACACTGACCATTGGAACGGGTGCTGACAACGATGTCATACTTGGAAATTATGGGTTTTGTAATTACGTTTCCAGCAAACATGCGTGCATTTTCTATGATGAGGTAAATCATTACTTAATTTTATTAGCCTAGTATTTCAACTTAATTTTGGAAACTCATATCTAAATACAATCTTAAATGTGAAGAAATTTATGACACTATTTCAGCATTGAGTATTGTAAAATGAATTAACTTTAGTTGTAATGAATAAGGATGTGAAAAGATGTGAAAAACTGGCGAGAAATCGGGAAAATAAAAATTCCTATAAAAACTATATTTTGTTAATAAATCAAAATTTGAAAGGTTTTAGAACAATATACTTATTTATTTAATAAAACACTAATTTAAAATAATTTATAAAATAAATATTATTCTGCTTTGTAGAACTTATGAAACCGAAGAATTTTTATTCTAATCAAAATATCCCTCAAAATATATCAATTTTTCAAGAACTCTGTTATGTAATGTTTCTGAGAAATTTTTAACAAATTGAAATTTTGTAAAATTATTTAACTTTTCTATTATTAAAAAATTTTTCTTTCAAAATATGTTTAAAACGGGAAAAATATAGACAATTTTCTTAAAACCGAGAGAATTGATAAAAACCTTAAAAACGGGAAAATTAAAGTTATATTATTTTAATCGACGAAAGTTAATCTTTTAATTAATAGCATTTTCCCGAACATCACAAATCCTTTTTAAAAACGGGAGTTACGCTAAATCACATCCTTAGTGATGAACTAAAAACTTACATATTTGTTAAATAAAATTTATTGTTATTTGAGTTTAAATTTTAGTTTAACATTTTTATTTTTATATGACTTTACAAAATTATTCCGGATTTCAATTCTTTTATTTGTCAATCTTTATATATTACAGCAGGTATGGCAAACTATGTCAGAATTATAGAACGTAGTGATCACCGATTTTTAAATTGTTTACGTAATTAAAGTTTAATTATCAGAACAAAAAACTAAATTTTCATAAAAATGTTAAAGATATGGAATTACCAAACAAACACCAACAAAATTTATCATTTCAAACTCAGATATAGCAACCATTTAGATACGATTATCATTTTTGTTTAATTTTATGTATTACGTAATTGATTTAATTATTAAATGTTAATGTAAATATATTTAACTTTGATAACAGACATCACGACATTACGAACTGATAAACTATAGCGAACACGGAACAACTGTTGACAATGTTTTATATTCGTGTGACTTTTCTGAGAAAAAGATTCATAATCCGAAATATGCAAATCCAGATTCAGTAACAGTTTCCACAATTAAATCAATTATTGAATCGAATAAAAAAAGAAGAAAACTACACGAAAATGTTAATAAATTAATTCACACGAAAGAAGACAAAAATGCAGACATCAAATACAAAAAACGAAAACTTCACAAAACCACTGATACTGACGCACAAATAAAGCCAAACAAAATTGTTTATAAAAAAGAAGTTCGCGATTCGGAGAACATTGAAAGAGTGTCTGTTCAGGTTCAGTCTCAAAGTATGCCAACAATGAGCTGTAGAGCAGGTCAACAATGGAAGCCATGCGCGTGTAAGTCAAGCTGTTCGACGCTTATTGGAGGTAACGGTGCGGGTTGGGAGGGAACAGCATTATTACATCACGGAAGTTACATCAAAATCGGTTGTAATCAATTTGTATTTAGTATCACTAATTACGGTATTACTCAAAATTCTGCTCCTAATTCTAATACTAATACTAATCTAATTAAGAATCCGATTATTAAGTCAGAGTGCGCGAGCAATAATACTAAATGATCATCACTTATAAATAATTGCATCATAATTGTAATAATTGTCATAATTGTACCATATATTAACTATTAAGTTATACGATAATTTGATCATTTATTGTTGATTTGTATCATATATTATGGTTTTCACTGTTTTTTTCACACATTAATCTTAGTGTTTTTATTTCGATTTTTTTCATGAAATTTCTATTTAATTCTGTAAATATTACGAAATATTACGATATCTACTATTGTAATCATCGATAAATATACTGTACATTTTAAGTTATAAAGTTTATACCGTTTTTTGATCAAATCTCTCTAATAGTGAGCTAAAATCATACGAAAAATTTGAAGTACTACTAAAACCAATTCAATCTCATAGTAATAATTTTTATTGTGTTATTGTCTGATGGAAGGCAAAAGGCATCACAAGATTATTGCATTTTCTAATATTATTTATTACCTGTAATTAAACGAATTTAAATAACATTGTGATATTAAGCATGAATGTCACGTATTTAGATATATAAAATGGTAGTAAACGTACGTTTATAGTATTAGGTTATAAGAGAAGAACAATGAATTTTAATTTAATGATTAAACTTTGGATTACTGTTTTTATAACATTACACATTTAATATGTTGCCCTTAAGTGAAATCGATTTACTGAACCGTATTTTTATTACTTTATTTAATTTATGAATATTTTTAAAAATAAAACCATGTAAATCTACGTGCATTTAAAACTGGTAAATAAGTTATTACCTTATGGGGTAATCATACCTTATATCAATTTAATTGGTCGAAGTTTATTTAATTTAATTTAGTGTTGTTTTATTACCGTTAAAATTTTGGAATTACTTGTGTTTATTTTGATAAAAATGAATGCCTTTTGCCTTCAGTTGTTATTTTACAATAAGAACAACTGACCAAATGATAAACAGATGAACAGATATAGTGACACATTTTACTGCTTCATAATACTGTATCACTTCTTTTTAAATTTGAATTTTAAACATATATCGTTAAAATTATAAGTCTATATTTAAATATAATCGAATCCGATTTGTTTATTAAATGTTGAATTTTAAATAGAATTAAATAAAATTTTATTATTTGCATTAATAAACTTTTTTTGAGCGTAACTTAAAATGAAAGCATAAAACAATGTGAAGATATATTTTAAACAATAGAAATATTAAGTAAACTTCGAATAATCACACGATAACAGACAGAGTGTCCCACATGTGGTTTGGGGTTTAGTAGCAGCTCTTCATCACAATATTTGGAAAGTTGAAGCATAGGAAATAAATTGGCAATAAGTTAGAATTTGTGGTTGAATTTGCTTTGTTAGAAAGCCATGAAAACTTGAAATTAACAATAAATGATTGGAGTGTGGGACACACTCAATACACATTTGAGGCCAAAACCAATGGATAATGGAATGTAATGCTCACTATTTCGATGTATTTCATTATTTTCGATATTATTTCGAATTAATTGATATTTAACTCATTATTTGCGAGTTTCAGCTGCTGTTTAGAGTTAGAGTTTTGAAGTTTGGTTTGCTTTCGAAGTCTCTTAAGTATCCGTGAATGAGACGACACGTGTTGGAGACATAGGAATATCGCTTCTGGTGTTACTCCACAGCGAAGCAGATTTATGAATATACTGAAGAAAAACAAATCGTTTTTAATTACAAAACATATTCGGTATTTGTATGAAACAATTTCGTTACCAAAACACGTCATAACTGATTTCGATATTAGTTGTCTGCAGTAAAAGATATAATTTCGCGTTCATAGCTATCAGATCATCTGTCATAACGTTTTTTATAGCCAATTCTGTTCCAACCATTTTTCTATACATAATTATAATTATATCTTAATTACTGTACGCTATAATTGTGTGAAATTAACAAAGCATATACTTTTTCCAAGTGGTTATCAATTTTTCAACAGATAATAATAACAGTTTAATGTGATTTGAAACAAACGTCGCCAATCAATGTAATGAAACTTATTATGTGATGAATGAATACTAACGGAAAGAAATGCATGTCAAATAATAATAGGGTAATGCGTTAAACAAATATATTATTAAATACCTGTACTAATACTGAAAATAAAAGTTTTTTCACGCAACACTACAAAACATAAATTCTTAAGACAGTTTCTGTTGCAACTGTTTTACTATTTTCAATGCAAAACAACAGAAAACATAAAACATTTTTTGAAGCAAAAAAACGCGATTTGTAACCAATAGTAACACTCATTTCTTATTTTAATAAATAACGTTTAGATAATTGAATTGGTTTTGCAATTTAGTTTATACTGTACATCATATGCAGTGAACGCGTAATTACATATACATTATTGATTGATATGATTAAAATGAGTGAAGCAATAGTTTATACCATTAGTTATAATTTGTTGTTTGTTATGCGAATACGCTTATGTGACACAACATAAGCATAACATAAGCATAACATAGTCTACTAATAACATACTCATATCTAACACAACACAACACAACAACATTCGCGTCCAAATACTATTCGTTTTTGATTATAAACTCAAATAATTACAATGCAAACAAAACAAATACAAAACTAATTAATTGCGTTTCGTTTTGATTAATATCTGTCACAGTATGGCAGACATACGTTTCCATCAAACTGATCCCGAAATGAAGGGATGGCTCTATAAATGGACCAATTATTTAAAAGGATACCAAAAACGATGGTTTGTGTTGTCTAATGGTTTGCTCTCGTATTACAGGTAAACAAATGATAACATTGACAGTAACTGTTATGTGTTGTGTAACTGTTATACGATATGATAGAAATCCAGCAGAAATGTCTCAGTCATGTCGCGGAACTATTAGTCTCGTGTCGGCAGTGATTCACACCGAAGACAGTTGTAATTTCGTGATAGCGAATGGCGGAACGCAAACGTTTCACCTGAAGGCTAATAACGAGATTGAAAGACAGAAATGGGTTACTGCTCTTGAGTTGGCGAAAGTGCGTGCGATTCGGTTAATCGATTCGGAAGACGACGACATGTATGATATCAATAACGATAAAATCGAATTGCAATCTGTGCTCAAAACGTTATCAATAAAGTTGGATCAGTTGCATACGTGTCACGATGTGATCATAAAACACGGTTCAGCTCTACAACGATCTCTCATAGAATTGGAACAAATGGATAATCCAAATGACGCGTTGACTAAAAGCAAAACAGTGAACGAAAGGGCGACACTGTTTCGCATCACTTCCAGCGCTATGATCAATGCCAGCGCTGAGTATCTTAATTTAGCTCAAACTCACGGAAGAAAGTGGCAAAAACTGCTTCAACACGAACACGAATCGCGTCTCAGATTAGAGGAATTAGTGGAACAGTTGGCTAAACAACACTCGCATTTGGAACAGCGAGCCATTAAACAAGTGGCGAACGCTAACGCTTCCACTTGTAATAATCAAAATTCAGACGACGAACAGTTTTACGACGCAGAAGAAACTAATGCCGATTTTATTGTGACGTTTCCCGGAAAAGCTCATCGAATTAATAACATCGGAAATATTATCAAACCAAATGAGTTAACTGGTCATTCATCCAATATGATTATGAACGACGAATACGCGTCTTCATCTGGTAGTGAAGACGAAGACAGTGAAAATTGTGTTGAATCAGCTGCGGGTGTGATCACTAGTAAGAAACATTGCGGCAAGAATTTAGCTCTAAAAGAGTTAAATGTATCAAATAATAATAATAATTCTACAAAAGTAATGGACGGCGACGCAGATTCGAGTAAGTCTTCGAGTACTCCAACCACTCCTGTATCAACAATAGATAAAGGAAACACTTTATATAACAATCAAAATGCATTGAATAGTGCAGTACATGTTCGCCGCACAACTATACCTGAACGCCCAAATCAAAGCCTCAATTTATGGTCGATTATGAAGAATTGTATCGGAAAAGAGTTAACTAAAATACCAATGCCTGTCAATTTTAACGAACCATTATCGATGCTTCAGAGGTTGACAGAGGATTACGAGTACGCAGATTTGTTGCACAAAGCCGTTAAAATTAAAGATAGTTGCGAACAATTGGCATATATCGCCGCTTTCAGCGTCACGTCTTACGCCACCACAAGTAATCGAACGGGAAAACCGTTCAATCCATTACTTGGGGAAACTTACGAATGTGATAGAAGCGATGATTTAGGATGGAAATGCATTAGTGAACAGGTATGAACATTAGTCAACATTGTTTTCGCATTGTTTTCTACGGTACATTTTTTATATTACCGTAATTACTCGGTACCAAAAAAGCGCATTTTCCTATTTGTAATTCATTTCCGGAAATATTCCGGGAATAAAATGTCTTTATTTCCTTGCATTGCTTTTCTGTTATCGATTTTGAAACTAATTTCAATGGATAACTAAACAATTACAATAAAATCTATGTGACACTGAAAACAACTTTATTGTTTATTATGGTTGAAAAATAAATAATATAAAAGATACAAAACATTGCGAGTAATTGCTAGGCACGCGAAAATCGTTGATTTAACGATTTCTTAAAACCGCAAAAAATCTTTATGTAAACTTATAGAAAGTTGTTATTAACTTAAAACTTAAAAAGTACTAAATTTAATTAACGATACTAACGGTTCTAAAAATAGCTAACGATTTATTTATGTTTAACGATTGCAATTTTAATGTCGTTAAAAAAATTTTTGTCGTTAAAATCAGACGAGTTTTGAGAGGGGCGTATTTTTAAGGTTAAGTTTGGAAAATAAAAATAAAAAACTTCTATTAAAGTAAGATTTTAGTAAGAAAATCAAAATATAATCGTAAAAAAATAAATTTGATGAGTTTTGAATTAATCCAGATTTTTGGAAATTTTTTGAATGAAACCCATCCGCTGATTATGATAATATTGCTGTCTTAGTAAATTTTTTCTAACAAATTTTCTAACGATTTTATCTTTTTTTCTAACGAATAATAAGCTATTCTCTACTGTTTTCTAACGATTTTCGCATTAATATTTATTAGAGTTTCAAAAATTAACAATATTTATAATGATTTCTTTTAAATAGTTTTATAGTACTTTATTATTAGAGAATCAAAATAATAGCATTTATGGCATATGAAAATAGCGCTATAAATAGCATTAATAAATGACCAAAATATCACTTATAAATAGCATTTATAATTTTTAAAAATTACATAAATTTTTTTAAATAATATTTTTTTCATTATATTATCTTTTTTTGAATATTCGTTTTATTAAGAAATTTAAATATTATTTAAAATACAGCTTTACGATGTTATTGAAAAATAATTGGGGAGAGGGGTATTAAAACTCCAGATTTAATCGACAATTTAATCTCATTTGGCCAAAATAGCATTAAATAGCATTTATAGCATTTAATATTAAAATAGCAAAAAATAGCATTTTTAAATGGAGCTAAAACGGCTCCATTTTACTTATTTCGTACACAAATAAATTTAAATGTCTCTAACTTAAGAAATAAAAAAGTAGCAAATGATATGATTTTGATTCTCTATTTATTATACTTTGATTCTAAAAAAAAGTTTTGTGGAAAATCATGGAATGATTTAAATTTGAGAAAATTGCTTTTAAATAAGCAAAATAACAATTATAGCGTTGATCAATAAAAATAGTAAAAACTTGAATTTATATAAATGTATTTAAATCTTCTCTATTTTATATGAACGGTTTGCATACATTAATGCATACTTCTAAGTCTTATCTTGTGTAATAAAAAAGTAGCAAATGGTATCATTTCGAAGCTCTAATGGCTCTAATAATTATTTAAAGTTATTTTAATTTTTTTCGAAGAAAACAGCAAAACGAATTTTTATTCGCATGCATGCATTTATATACTATGTTATAATTATTTTCCAAGGGGTAAAATTTTCTTTGAGAAAATTGACTGAAATTCTGTGAAAAATCTTTGGCAAAATTAAAAATTTTCTTTGAGAATAATAGTAAAATTCTTTGATAATTCTTTTAAAAAATTAAACTTTCAAAATTCTATGATAATCATTTGAAAGAAAATACGATAATTTCTTTAAAAATTTGATATACCGAGGGTTATCAATAGAATTACGGGGCGTTTTTAAAGTTAAATAACTTTTAAACTATGTTATCAATTTTGAAAATTTAAGTATTTTTTA
>JAQGAW010003183.1:0-13122 GCA_034698025.1 Phthiracarus crinitus | reverse complement strand
TATCAAATCGATAATATGGTCAACGCTGCGAAGACATATCTGAGAGCAGAGAAGTCTACAATTAAATCGATTGAACGTTATTATGAAAATGGGGAGACTTATGACAAACTAATTGGAGCCAAAATTTATTATATCGAAGAGCGAAAAATGGAGGTAAAGGCGATTATGATCCGAAACATCAATTATTGGCATTTGCGCTCAATTGAGTATGCATTGATCACTCGTTACGTTAAAGACAGATCAATGGCTTTATTTGTTACTGATGTTATGCCGAGGAAACGTGTTTATGAAGTTAATGGTAAATCGGAGTCAAAAAGACCGCTCAATTTCGAAATGTCATTCGAAGAAAAGTTGAAAATCGCTAATATGTCAGTTTTTATTAATAAAGCTATGGCTATGATCGACAGAATTGTTTGCGATAACAATGAATCGACTTTAACATTGGAAAGCCTTGCAAAAATTAGACTTTCGGAACTGGAAAATGTTTTCTATAAAGTAATCGGTTACGCTTTAAATTTAGAAGAGAAGGAAATGATTATAAGAGATTTACTAATTCATGCGCAATACTGCTATAATGATAGAAAGCCGGAAGAAATTGCCATTAATTATAACTTTATAATTGTTAGAATCATTTCAGGTCTCATACTTCGACATTTTCTTATGAATCGAGTTTTTATGTTGAAACCGCGTTTATTGGATGTCATTGAACAAAATAATGTCGAATCCCTAATCAATCACTACAAGCTATCCATTGATTAGTTGGAGACAAATTAAAATAGAAATGAGAAATGCTTTGGAAATCGATTTCATGCCAATAATAAAACAAATAAAGAATTCGAAAGATAAAGATATTGTTCGTATGATTATTCCTGGAGCTCTCGATAAGACACTTAAAGTTTATGGACGCGATGTCAACGCTATAAATGATTTCATTGATCCAAAAATTTTTAAGGGCAAACTACCGAAAGAACCAAAAGAAGATATGATGTCTTATACTGCGGGAAACGTTACAGTTTTGATTCCAAGATTGCAAGCCTATAGTCCTATAAGAGTCTATGATTCTAGAAAATCATCGAATAAAGGAAAAGGTGTTCCGATGGATGACAAGTCATGTCAAACCTCACAGCAATCGCAATCGCAATCACAAGCTTCGCTAATAAATAGTACTGATATGCGAGATTTCGATAACGAAGAGATGAGTGATGAACCGCCGATCGATAGTGACTTCCAATCACAAGCGGCAAAGGATTTGGTTAAACATTATTCGCAGTAAATATAAGTTAGCGATAAGTCAGACAAGAAAGCTATAATTGTTTGACAAACTATATTTACATTAATTATTTTAATTTCATTAATAGTTTTTCCAAAACCTTTTTCTGTTTTGTTTTGTGATTTCGCTGTTTTTCTCTAAAATTTTCTTAATTTTGTAATAATTATTTGATATTATTTGATTACACGAGTATGACTCGAATATTCAAATACTAGGGGTGAGCCCTGAAGGACGCGAAACTCCAAAATCACGCGAAATTCTGAACCTTAGGCTCACATTTATTGTTTTCTGCATATTTATAGTTTAAACTCTTAAAAAGTTTAATAGAGTTGTGAACTCTAAAGTGTTTTTTATGAATAACTAAATTTTTCAAGCTGTTAGACAGCAAATGTTTTTATATGTGACTTTTCAGTCATGATTACTAATTGTATTTTTGTATTAAAGTTGAAGTTATACTTCACTTGTTGTTGAGCTGTCGCTCCGATAAGTTGAATATTACACGTGTCGTAATAGAAACGATTTAATTTTGTACTGAATATTGATATGTATTTTGATTAATAAAATTTCATTTAATTACAAATAAATTGTGCGTATATTTGATTAGTTAATTCTGTTTTGCGATACAAGCAAACAATCGATAATTAAATTAAATAAACGGATACGAAAGAAGTATCAATTAAATAGTTTATTTGATCAATAAAATAGTTAATGGTTTAATGCATATGTTATCGTGAGTCAGTGCTTCCTAGAATTGAGTTTAAAAGTTTTGATTCGGTTCCGTCTTAAACATATCTGAAGTGTTCTTCTGTGGACGAGATCCCGGTGTCGTATACACCCCCAGGCGAGTGTTAGGTCTGGTCTGTCTTCGCACACATCCGACTAACAGCTCCCTTCAGTAATGGTGGGGTTTTTTCAAATATCTAATCATTTTATCCAGACGAAGTAGGGTTAAGAAGTAGGGTAGAATATATTCAGCATTTATGAGTGGCATTATGTCGATTTATATAAACAACTATATTACTTGTAAAATATTAAATTAAATTGGAATTATATTAAATTTAAAATTTTTTAATATAAATTTTACAAAACAACGAAAATAATAGGACGAGTTATAGAAAAGAGCGAGCGACCAAAAAATATTGTAACTTAAGACTGAAAAGTTAGATATTGTGACCGTTACGATATTGTTTAATAAATAAGTTCGTCAAACAGCTATATTTTAGACCTCATTTTATTCACCCCGTAATACTCAAAATTTTTTAAAAATATTTCGATAACCAAAATTTGACCCCAAAAATTATTTAAAACTTTTTATAATTATATATTCTTAAACAATCCAATTTTACGCTACTTTTTATTGAAAATCCATTGTTCCGTTTATACAAATTAACTTACGGTAAGTTAGATTTCATTAGTTTAGATTATTTACGATTTTATATTTTTATGCGAAAAAACAATTAAATGAAATGATTTTAAGATAAACAAATTAAAATGCGAGTTATTCACTAAACTATTAATAATTACTGTATAAATTACATAATGAAAATTAAAAAAGAATTGTCACTAAACGTTGAACCAATTCATACGACGATCAGTTTTTGTTGATTAATACTCGCAAAATAATAAATCAATGAAAATAAGGTCTGTTGTAAGGATTATATGGATTCTGATTGATTGGCGGCCAATGCGGAGGTCTATAATTGAATTGATTGGCGTTTGCCATCGATTGCCACTGCATGTGCTGATTGTGATGCGGGTATTGCTGTGATGTCACGTAATTCGGTATTTGTTGCTGATTTGACACAATCATCGATGATTGAGAGCTCACAGACGATTGCATCTGATTTAACACATTCACTTCGTCTTGTATGGGAACAGTGATTAAATTAGATCTCGACGACACTACAGGTATCGGACTTTGATATGTATTACTATTGTAAGACATATTACGAGAGTTAGACGACGAACTGTTTCCATGAGATTGCGATTGCAGTGGTGTATTGGTTTGGTTTGTGTTTGGGTTAACGGCATTCGTTCCATTGGCCGCCAATCCAGTTGTGGGTATTAATCGTCGCACGTGTCTGTGTTGAACGTGTGCCTGAAGATCGCGTTGACTCAAGTATGTACGCTTACATGCGTCCGTTTGACACATGAAAACCGTTCCCAAACCGCTCTTCTCTACTCTCAGCACTTTGTCGTTACATCGCGGACACAATAACTCGTTCTTTTTGGCGCACGACAAGCAGAATATATGTTTGCACGGAATCTATACAATCAAAACGTAATTCAATTATGATATTAAACCCAACAAAATCCAGTGATTGTTAACAAACCATTCTTCCGTAGACAAGAATAGGTAATTTGCATTTTTCGCAGCAATGAATCCGCGGATTAACCACTTTCTCTCCGATCAGATTAACCTTATATTTCCAGTTCAATGCTTTAGACGATGGACTCACGAATGATATGGAATGCGATGTTATGTCCGAATCTGAGCATTCGTTCAGTTCTGCCACTATTTCACAGATTTTAACCATTTATTTATTAAATTTGAAACAAATATCTTTAAAACGCATACATTTCGGCGATATGTGCGCTAAAAAATCATTTTCATTGTCGATATGGGGATCAGTCTGTTGTGGTTTCACTACTTGTCGACCAACCACTGCCTTCTTCTTACCTCTCGAGCCTTTCGGTCTTCCGGGAGGTCTTCCACGACCGCGAGCTCTGCCTCGAGCGACACCACTGCTACTCTTTTTGCCCACAAGTTGTTCATCATTTTCACAATTATTCATAGTTATTCAACTAAATCGTTATATTATCATATCATTTAAATATTTATAAGTAAATACACAGTTAATGGTTGGCATATAAGATATTATTATGTTTTCATGTGTTTATAAACAATTTTGTTGGCAAACAAAATACATGGTATATTATGAATACTTAATCCAATCACACTTTAATTGTAATATAGTTTAGACTAATATCGTCGCACAAAACAATTGTGTATCAATTTAAATGTTTCTTGTATTCACTTATTTAATATAAAGATGTTAACGGGTAATAATAAGGTGTTACCGACAAGCTATTGTACAAACGGGACAAAACAAACCAACGTTATTATGAATTGGTTATCGAATTAAATTATTATACAACAGTTCTCAAATATTACGGTTAATTCTCATAAAAACTAGGTTTCAATATTTATGATTTAGTAAACAGTACTAATAGAACTGTGCGCTAAAATAGAATCGTTTTAAGTTAGATAACTCACACTGAAGATGCAAACATAAGCATACAGGTTTGGGATTTCCGTCCGTATATGTTAGTTTCACTCTATATTAACAAAGCGATTTTACGCGATAAAAGTTCTTTAAAAGTTTAGATCAATATTAGTATCATTGTTGAAATCAAGTTCCATAGAACAATAAATAATAATTAGAGCCCTACGTTACCGGTAACGATAAAAAAGAAATTCTGCGGTTAAGACTGCTCTATTAACCAGACCGTTAATAATAATATCGGCGTTAAAAATTCAGTGTTATTTTTGCATTTAATTGTTTTCAAATATTATTTAAATTGTGGCTTTATTTAATCAAAAAATTAAATGATTCATTTTAATTTTTTTAGTATACAATATTTTAATTTAAATAATGAACAATTATTAAAAATATAATGCAAATTTAATCCCAAATACTAGAGTTTTTAATCGTAAAATTTTAAGGCCCGAGCACGACAAAAGTCCGTTATTTGTATATATTTTTTAACTAAATTCATATCTTAAGTAAATTTTTATAAAATTTTATTCGTTATAACTTGTTTTTATGTATAGTAATAAATCGTTTTTGATTATTAGAATTTTAATCTAAAATCCCTTAAATTTTTATTATAAAAATATAATATTTATTTCAGTATTTTATTACAAATTAAATATTTCCGGCTTTTTGATTTTAAACAACAAAAGCCAGGCTCGACCGAAGCCCGATGAATTCAAACCCGAGCCCGATTAAGCCCACAAATTGTGTCGGGGAGCATTAGAAACTTTTTTCAAGACATCGGTAATATTGCATTATTTTTAATTACTATATAGAAACAGTATGTCACGCTATATAGTAAACGTAATGTATTTATTACACATGTTATTCAAAAAGTTGTGTAGTTTTGTAGAGAATATTAGTGTTTATGCATTTTATGTACAAATTAAGACATAATTTAGTTATATTTATGCAATTAACTATTATATGATAATATAATTTCTATCGTTTAATCACTAATAATTTTTATGATTTATTAATTATTAACTATAGATCGTCCAGACGTGAGCGGCGTCATAGCTTTAACAGAAATAATCAAATAAAAACAAAAAAGTTTTGTTGCATAATTTAACAAATCAGTGATATGGTTACATATCTCTGCTATTTGTCGCCAGTTTTATAAATTTCAATACTAATGTATAGCAGTAGAGAACTATATTATAGCTTCTTAACAAGACTTCTAGACGTTATCTCAAATCCAGGCGAACTTCTATGACATTAACCACAATAAAAACACATTAGCAAATTGAGTTACTTTTCTATCATAAAAAGTGCTGTTTACTAGTTTTATTTAAATACATATTAATTTGCTCTCCGAAGGCGGGTTTGAAATCTAGTACTTTCCAAATAATTTATAGCGAAACACAAGCGCTGTCGACGCTCGTGCTCGTGGATCTGCTTGAACACGCGATTTATAATTCGGTGATAGGGAGACATCAATTCACTAACTCAAAGAAAAATTCAATTTCGAAATCCAACTCCAATTAACTCCATCGTAGCACAACTCCAATACTAAATTTATTTTATTATAAGATTTAATTTTCAACTTTCAAACATTATATGTAAATCAATTATATAAATGATTAAAATTTTGACATTTGTGGAAAATTTACAGTAAATGGAAAAATATATGATTTTTAAATTTCACTAAAGATTTTATTATCCAACTCTAAACCAATTCCGATGCAAAATATGGATAATATATTTACATCAACCAAAACACTTAAAACTTATTCCAAATTCCACTTCATTTTCAATAAATTTTCAAAAAATACTCCAACTCCACAATTTTTACCCTAATTTTCTCAACTCCAGTATTATTCCACTGGAATTGGAGTTACTATTTGCTTCTCTTTATAATATAGACAAAGTATTATTTGTAAGCTTATGACTGATTGTTAGCATTCTTTCTCATTCAAGAAAATAAAACCACTTAATCCATTAAATTTTAAAAATAATTCAAGTCATCACATTTACCCAAAATTCGATTAATTCTAAGAAATATTTTTAAAATTATAAGTGAGTGAAAACTTTACTGTATATTGTGTTTAAACTTTTCATTATTTAAATCATTTTGCATAAACGATTGCAAAACAGACAACTTTCAAATTAAACAAAAATAAAAACATGTTGAGTATAATGGGAAGGGAATTCAATAGCTTAAGCTTACGAATGCTAAAGCGAACCGCACTTCAATTTGAAATGAGAAAGAGTTGGTTCGAACGGTTGAAACCATTCGCTATGACGGGTAACGAAGCAAACGCGCAATACTTTAGTGCTGTAATAGCACTACAGCTGCAAAAAATTGTTTACAGCTTTTCGCGAATATTCTTTTTTCATATACGGATCAGTGTAACAGAAACACATCACAATAAAAGCGCTTACGTGTGTGCACTGTATGTGTATGTGTATGTGTATGTGAACGACAATCCCTTTAAATTAAAAACAGTTAACGCTGAGCTCAATCGCTATTTGCTAATTATTTCGGTTTCGAAAATTATATTTGAAGTTTGCGTCGATTATTGATAAAACGTAAGTACGAAACCATTAATTAATTGTTATGCGATTCGATGACAATTTGCGACACAATTATTAAATTTAGTTATTAATTTGTCGCTCATATACTAAGCTATAAAACAGTAGATATTGTATTCATAGCAATACTAAGTTATTATAATAATACCGATATTACATGTACAGTACAGTATATCTATAGTATATCTGTTATATGTTTTTATCGATTGCTTTATCGCTTAAATAAAAACTTTGGGTATTTATATGGTTTATATTACCTGATAACACATATACCGTACGCGTACGTTGTCTTCAGTTTTGTTTATTCAGTTTTTGCATCCGTAATCCTTGAGTTATATAGCGATTTGAATTTTGTGGGAAACTATACGCGCGTTTAATCGCCCAAAACTTATCACAAGTTTTCTAATATTGTTTGCTATCGTTCTTTGTTTTTACAGAGTTTGCATACAACTATGGAAAATGAATTGAAAGCTAATTTGATTGATATGCTCGAAGAGCTAAATGTGATCAAAAAAAGCACGTTAGACATGATCGCTAATAGTGCGCCGATTTCGCCATCACGAGTCAAAGTACTGTCATATTCACCCGAAAAAGTTGCCATTCAAACCATTGTACGCTCTGATTCATTATCTATATATTTGTGATTTTTTTATTATTATTTTTTTGTTGATTATTTACTTTAATCTTATAGCTTAATGAACTTGAAGGTGAAGTTAATGACATTGTTAGCTGTGATAATGGTAATGATAATAGTAATGATGACGATTGTGATGAGAGTAAGACTGGTAAACAAGAAGAACGCGATTCCGATCGCAATACCGCTCATACCACTGGTAATGATAATGGAGACACGAAACGAGACTGTGATTCGGACAATACTTTCAACTCTAATCATTTGGAAACTGATTGCCATAATAACGAATTCACTGTCGGACATAATAATTTGTATAACAATTTGATAAACGCGCGATCTCTTCGTCGGACAATATCTGAATCGAGTCATGAGGTAAATGAGTTGGCGTTAGATTTCACGGTTTTCCTAGATTTTCGATATTTTTACGCTAACTATTGATATAACTGAACAATTGTAATATATTTTAAATTATAGTATAGTCTATTCAATTGTTATATATAATTAGTCGTTTTATAATTAGGTTATTGTGTTATTCTGTTTGCTTCACACACTCCTATCATTACGATCCAAATTAAATACTAGTCTATATTCATCGTTACATGTAAGACATACAGTATACCGCATTTAGTATCGACATTTCTTGCTTGTTATTTATAAGCTAATATTTGATTGTAAATATAACAATAATTTCATAAATCGTTATATCTTACAATCAGTTAATGTGCGCTTTAAAACGTTTATTAGTACTCAGAAATTTTTTTATAAAAAAAATTAAAAGATAACATTTCTGATACGTTTCATAAGCTAATTAGTGATCCTTTAATCTTAAATCACATTCTGCGATAAGTTATCTCTAATTAAAATTTTTAATTTAACCTCGTTTTTTCATTTTTATGTAAACTTATTGATATATTATATGAGTATTAGATTAAGCTAATACTGGGTATAAAACTAGTATAGTTAGCTTGTTTGAAGTACATGTCCACTGTTTATTCATTGATTTACCTCTACAGACATCACATTATTTCATTACACAACTTAAGACGATTAAAATTTATACCTTAATTTAAAATTCATGTGACTTACAATTGTATGACAATAAAAACTTGCTCGTCACTATTTTTAGGGGGTTTTTTGTTCGTAATTTCCTTGACAAAAGTTTTCCTCAAAAGTTTCTCAATCAAATAAAAAACGATAACAAACTACAACTACTAATAATGATTATTATTATAAATAGTATCATAAGAGAGGAATATTGAAATATCCGCGAAATTGGCATCGAAGAACAGTTTCGGAATCGTTCGACATTAATGCGTTAAGTGATTACTTTATTTCGGAGATATGTGATCAATTGATTGATGAAAGTTGTAGTGAAGATGACTTAATCTACGAAAACAAACCGAAAAAGAACGTACGTTTTGACGATCACATATCGAAAACGGTATATCGCGCCACCAGTAGTATATTAGGCCGAAAACTTAAAAACCAAAAAAGAGCGCGAAACAGGAAAAGTACGAAACATCAAGACTGTTCGTCGAAGTGTGTTCTAAACTCGAATGAAATTTCGAAAATGCCTGTGAATGAGACCGATATTCAACGTAAGCGTCAGGACAGCGGGTATGACAGTGACCGGCATTACAAAAGTGTGTCCGACTTAACTGATGAGTTACACTAATGTACAAATTAAACGGGTAGTGATTATTAATCGTTTTATGATTTCAATTTTCTATAACATTTTCGTTTTTGATCTATTAATAACGATAGTACAACACACTTAAGCTATTATAACTGTAATATAAATTATATAAAAAAACACGTTTGGAATTATTTCAAAGATATATACAGATATACGGTATACGTATAATACTGATTATAATAACGAATTTACTTTCGAATGACGCATACAATCTTTAAAAATGAATTAATTATTATTTTTTGAATAATATAACTATACTTTTCTAACATATATATTGGAAAAAAGCACACTAAATCTTTAAAATAATTCAGACCAAATTTTCAATGTTAATCTGTGATGGTTTACTGTTTACTTGTTAAGTTTTTCTTTGTAAATACTATATATAAATATAATTAACATAAAAAAACACAAAAAAAGTAAGATAACTAATGTGGTAATAAATAATTAGTATTCGCTCGTGTTTTCACTATTTTTTTGTGAATAAAAATCATGTATATTTAAACTAATGTCTATAAAAAAAAGTTTTTTGCAATCATTATGTTTTATTAATCATTATTTATTACAACAAATGATTTACATTTACGAAATGTTTCAAAGCCAGACACTAAATGTGAATCTTTTGTTTTAATAGATAATAATTAATAAAATATAACGTATAAATAATAACAAAATTATAAATAATTTCCTGAATTTTTGTATTGAGTTTAATTTCCTAAAAATGATACATTAAACAGCGATAAAACGAACAAAAGTGCGCATTCAAGCAGTCATACTCTCGTTATCTTTAAATATAAATACTTAAATGATAGTTTTTGAGATAAATTTGCAATTATAACGAAGCAAAGCATAAGCGAATTGTAAACGTAATCCCACTTTGATATTGAATTTATATACATAATCATAAAAAATATATTATACGCGGTTATGAAGTGTGGCAAAAGCTATTAGTTTTGACAACAATGTGTTTTAGCTTTAGTTTTATTTGTTAAGTCTGTGATGACTTGCATTTGAAAATCTTTGCGTTTAGAAACTTATTTATTACTCAATTTGAAAAATGATAACATTTCGACAGTACATGATAATTATATTGTGGTGTTGTTTGATGATCGGAGTAAAATCAAACGCTACCGGAAAACTACTAAGTGTTGATTATCATGACGACGAGGAAGACTTCACTAATAACTCGAATTCAAAAGAAATTTCCGAACATTTCACTCCAATCGTGACGCATATCAAAGACATCGAACGTTTGGCGCGATTCATACTATTAAGAGGACATATAGTATTAGACGCGTCGCACATCGTTAAGGTTAACGAGTCGCGCATCGAACGGCTAATCGATTATCTTCATAATATACAGCTATACAAAGGTAAGAAAAGAATATCTCCGATGGAAGATCGAGATCTCGCTTGCGATCAAATCGAGAAACCGAAAACGAAAACTTTATGCGACGCCGTTTCGTACGAGTGTTTGTCGTCGCGAGAGTTTCTCCAATTACTGCCCGAAAAGTCGATCGGATTCCACCAAATTATAGCCAGATTGTGCCCATTGTTGCTGTTGCGACAAATGAAGCCGATTTGTCACGAAGACGCCATCAAATCGCAACTCGACAATGAAAATACGAAGTTAAAGTTAGTCGAACCGAAAATAGAGAAAGTTTGGGGATTCGGGGTTCTGTTCGTTACGCTTTCGATTTTGGTTTCGTTGGGCGGCCTTATTGTAGTGCCGTTTTTGAAAAAAGACGCGCGAAGAGTCATATTGAATCTTTTCGAGGGATTAGCTGTGGGAGGATTGACGGGAAGCGCTATCTTACACTTATTTCCGCAAGCATTTAATATCGTGGACGAGAAATATAGGCAATACTTTTGGCGCACTTTTCTCATAATTGGTGGCATTTATATGTTTTATTTATTCGAAATGGGTATCAAAATTTTTACGACAATTAAATTAAAAGGTAAGCGAAAAAGAGTAACGCCTGTGAAACGAGAAGACGACGCGCAAAGAGACGCGTTATTGAATTCGGCACACGTGACGCACAAACCGGCAACAAATGCGGATCCGATCGCGATATTACAGACATACGAGCAACGGATGCGTTCGAACTCGAATAGCGTTAATCAAGCTTTGCTTAACTCGACGCGCGAACAGTTAGTGCAATGTTTAGCAACGGTGAACGTCGCACCAGTTTCTCCATTGCAAAAACCGCCGGAAACAACGGTAAATGACACGATCACTGTAACGCCAACCAGAGAAGAGTACGTTCCGGCTGTGAATTTGCAAAGAAAAGATCAGGATTCGTCGCTAACCATGAATATCGATACCGTCGCGTGGATGATAGTTCTGGGCGACGCTCTGCTCAACTTCATCGATGGATTATCGATTGGCGCCGCTTTCGATCGCAATATCTTAGCGGGTATTAGTATTTCGATCGCAGTTATGCTCGAAGAAGTGACGCACAGATTGGGCACATTCGCTGTGCTTATAAGAGCTGGAATGAAAATGAAGCAAAGTTTTCTCTATATATTTATATCAGCGTGTGCTTGTTATCCGGGTTTAGTTTTGGGTATTATATTGGCGGACGAAGCGGAAGACGCCAGTCCTTATATTTTCGCGTTAGCGGGTAATATATTTTAAATATTCTTTAAGTATTACATTGTAAAAATTTATTCTGATAAATATGTACGAGATTTTGTTTATAGAAATATAAATTGTTATTTATTTTTTCACTGAAAAAAAATATAAATGCTATGAATAATTACTAGGAATCGGAAATTTCTGTCAGAAAAATGTTAAAATTCGGTCGGTTTTCAGTTGAAATTTTTGCGTAAACGGGGTTTTATATAATACATTTTTATGAGTAAATCAAATTATAAACAAAGTGAAATTTTTGTATATAAAACAATTTGAAGTCTCGGACTATTTATTGTGTTGGATTCAAATTTTTAATATTTTCTCAAGTTTTAATTGATTGATATTTAACACGCACTTATTTCCAAATATATTAAAATTTATAATTTATATTCAAAAATTACATTCGGTCCAAATTATCAAATTTCGTTTATTATCGGTGAGATACCCCTTAATTTCGGTTTTTTCAGTAGAAAAATTAATTTAAATTTACGAATCCATCTTTAGCCCAAGTTTAAACAAAGAAAACTTTTCGATTAAAAACCGAAATTTCCGATCCCTAATAAATAGAGTACTTTGAAATCTAGTACTGTCTTTTAACTAAAAATTTTTTGTTTGTTTATATAATATTTAATCGCATTTCAAAGATTATAGTTATCTTATAAGTAGTAAATACCTCTTATTTATTACTGTATTTTGATTATAATAGCAATGCTTAACATAATTTACACTAATTATACCGAAATTATTAATGTTTTATTATCCAATTAAGGCAATCTGTGTATTTGAGTACAGTATTCAAGTTTATTTTCAAATCATTAATATTCCTATTAACACTCAAAACAGAAACAGTTTTGCTGAATATTAAACAAATAATCGCATCAATGGAGTAATTTTTTCTATGATAACGTTACACAAAACTATGAAAATATAGGAATTTATTTTAAAATACTTAAATAATACGAAAACAAGAAAGAGTATGAACATACACAATGAGCTCACTTTATATTATATTATAAGTTAATTCAATAGGATATACCA
>JAQGAW010003182.1:0-13127 GCA_034698025.1 Phthiracarus crinitus | reverse complement strand
CTTGAGCTTCAAGCTCCTGGGCATCAATAAATCGAGCTTGAAGCTCAGCTCAGCTCAAGCTAGCTTAAGCTCGTCTTGAGCTTTTTGCGATCATTAGCAATGATAGCTTAATAATATTATTATTGTCATTATTTGAATTCTCTATGATGTGTTGAAAAAGTTATATGAAAATTTTATTATATTTCAATATGACATACATTATTAAATTTGGGCTATTAATCTGAATATATTGTTGAAAAAAGAATCTCATAAAAAATTGAATATATTTTTCTATTAGGCCTTTGCCGCAAAACATTCAGGAAAAATTTATAAGTCTCATCAACACATTAATAAGTTATACAACACGTAAGCGTTCATTAGACAAGTCTCAATCGAGTCTATTAGGACAGGAATCAATGAGTAAAACAATAGATCCAAATGAACTCGAAAAGCTTTTTGGAATAGAAGAAAATTATACTGACGTTAAATCATTGACAAATGCCAGACGACAGCAAATTTTAACAAATAGCTGGTGTATTCCTATACTGTCTCATCTGCTTTGGTCACTAAACGACTTTTTCATCTAATTTTTTTCAATTTCAAATTCACAACAATTAAAAATGGAATATAAAGGTATAAAAATTTAATACTATGCCATAAAATAAAACCATAAAACATCGTAATCCATATTTATTTTAAACAAAACTTTTTAAAATTAGTCATTTAATATAAAACTATTAAAATCTAAAATCAACAACACTGTACTATACGTAATAAACTTAAGTAATATTTCATTAAAAAAAACGATGAATGATTTTTATTTCACTATACAGATGTGTTTAGTAAATAAGCACAAAATTGCATATTCTCTTAACTATAGAGAGTTATACATAATTGCAATATTATTAGCCTATTTGAACAGATAATAAGCAATATTTCGAATGTCGATAATATTTATAAAATATTGTAAACATGAACAATGAATGAATGGTACGCTGTTTTGTAAATTCATATCTAACTGCACGTTAGATGTTTTTATTGTACTCTTAGAGTACACGTTATATTACTAATTATTATTATTTTGTTTATTAAAAAAATGATTTGTTTCTTTATTTTAGAAAAAATAATGTCAATATATAATTTGTTTTATTAATTTAACATTAAAATGACTTAATCGCATATATTAAATGTGAATGCAAATTAGTGGCACATTTATTATAACAATGAACAATTAACAAAATGAACATAAAAAATGGTTATTAAAAAAATAAGTTACAATTAACGTTAATTACCTGATAAGGTTGACTTTTTAAACCTGTCTAATCTATAGATCATACATGCACATGACGTGAATGACACAACAATTAACCATAAAATACAGCTTAACCCAGTGGCCAGTTGTGCGACTGGCATACATACCCCGTATATTATATTATCTCTCCTTCCCTCATAAATCGGTGCCGAATCTGTGGTTACATTTGGGAAAAAAGCTAAATCCACCGAAGTTACCACTTGAAACCCTTTCCTTAGTCCAATCTCTCCCTCATAGTTATTCGATCTTTTTAGCCTTAGAGCTCTGGGTCCGTGAGGAAACATTGATTGTAGATTCGGTTTTAATCGCATATTTGGACGATCTTTGATATGATTGGCGATACTTTGCATAATCTCGTGAGTTGACGCGTGCATCGCTGGAAATGCGTTTTGTATTAGTGGCGAATGGGAATGGCTTTTTAGAATTTGGTGAATATTGCCATGATTTCGATGCAAATGCGATGGCAATGTTTTTTGAACATTCATAAAGTTAATGTGATTATTTGCTGGAATATTATTTGGTATCACTTGGAGTAAAGGAAAGCCAGGCTGAAGAGGCACCTGAACCACTTGAGCGACCGGACCTGAACTCGTCGTCGATTTTGATACTGAAGCTAACTTTTTATCGAATTGTTGCTGATAAGTGTTATGCATAGTTTTGAAATCTTCGTTCTCGTTATTACTTGACACTAAATGACTTATATGAGGCTTATCACTATTGTGCTCGTTTTGCTTTTGCGAACCGATTGCTGCAGCTGTGGAATGACTGGTTTGTGCGGACTGTGCTTGCATTTGCGTTTGCATTTGTGCCACTTGTGGCTGTTGTGACTGCGAGTGTGAATGCGAATGCGAATGTTGTGGCATTTGCTCTAATGTCGAGTAATGGTTATTGTTATCCCCATTCTCATGCAATACTATGTTATCATTCACTACACTTTCTGTATTGTTTGCGTGCGATGACAATGCAGCTGCGATTGGATTCATTTCCATTTTATTTACCAGTTTAGACGCTAATTCCTTAATCCTGTCATTTTGTAGTAACGATGATATATCCGGTTGTAATCCGTGCGCAAATTTTGCCGCCAAGTTATTTAGATCAATGTTTTCTTTATTTATCCCATAATTCGATAACATTTTATTAGCAATATTCAAATCTTCTGGTTTTAGATTAGCGATACTAATGTCAAAGTTAGTCTTTTTCTGTTTACTGTCATTTTGTTCTTCATTATTATTATAATTCATTTGAATTTTATTATCCGAATTTTTATTGAAAACCGGATTACTATCGATCTCTGGTTCGTATATTTTCTGATTGAAATTATCATAATTTTTATTTATTTCTGGTTTTCGCTGCGATTCCGAGCTTTGATAATAGTCTGGCGATTGATTAGTTTGATCTTGATATTGTAACCGATCTATTCCTAAGTTTTTTGCGTCAATTTCATAAGTGTCCACGTAATGTGAATCATCATTAGCCAATTCTTCGACTGGAATGTCAGCAACTGGTGGTTGCGATAAGTTTTCTATGTGCTGATACAAACTCTGTTCGTCATCAGGTCTATGAGATGGCTGTGATTGCGGCTGTCTCTTAGCGTTAGACGAATATGGTATATCCGCCGACACTTGTACTGAAGGATTCTTTGGCTGATAAGTGCCGACTTGACACGCATCGGCGCATCCGTGTCGACAAACCTCAACTGTACACTGGACCTGCACATCCATTGTATCTGGAAATTTAAATGCTAGAAATTGTGCGTACGATATAAGCGTTGCTTTTCCTTTAGAGTCACGGATTTTCTTGAACGGTGTAAGCATTTTAGGCCTTAAAACGCAACCATATTCATCAGTCAAGTGAATTGCAGGTTTTATGCCATCGTGAGCGAAACAAGACTTAACTCTCATATCAAACTGATTTTTATAGTCATTGATCGCTATAACAATAGTCATTGGTTGCCCTAAAATAACATTAATTATTTTACTGTATGCGCGTATGGGATATACCATATTATTAAAGTTACATAATATTAGTTTACTAACCGACAGCCACTATTCTGGATACTTCTTGAGCCCAGGGACCTTTTCCCTCTTGAATCGACATCCAACAGTCGATCTCATCGCCTTGAAAATTCATTTCAATAACGTCGAGGTCGGCAACCTTTATATAAAATTTATATTTAGTCAAATCTCGGTTTGAAGACTGCAATTATTTTCTTACAGGTATTGCTGGCCTAAAAGTTGCTGGCTTTTCATACGCTTCAAACCATTCACATCTGAGACGTTTAGCTTCATCATACGCTTCAATTATATCAGTTCCATATTGAATAACTATTGTATTTTCATAATATTTTCCCTGCATATCTGGTTTAGTGCCGCACTGATCATATCTTACGCTAAACGTTGCATGCGTTATACCGGAGTATGGCTTAATATAAACACAATTATTCTGACCATATGTGCCTTTTGAAAAGATAATTCCTTGAAATGGTGAACTGAATTCTGCTCGAACTGTCATTTGTTCTTTGCCGCAGATAACGTCGAGTGATGTAATTTTGGCGGCACCAAACGAGGACTCTCTCGCCCACGCCGGTGGGGGGTCTGAACTCCAATCTCGAAGAGCATAACCCTATTAATAACACACAGTTATCGTTATGTTATACAGTAAGTCTGATTATTATAAGCTTAGCTTCAAACGGGTTCCCATAAGCAATAATCAAATATACAAATGTACGTATAGTTAAATATAAAACTTGCATCAAATTTGATTAACACTCTTTGAATTGAAAATTCATGAAATTGAAAAAAACCTAAACAGTGACTGCGGTAGTCATGTAAGCTTACTATTATGTTTCGCAACTCTATTGTGCAGATTTTTTTCATTGAAATTTAAACTTGAAATATTTTAAACGGATGTTTGTGTTTAAATAAAGATACATAGGATTGAACTTCACTTAAGAAAATGAAAACAACTCTAACTCTACACTTGATTAGTTTGGGCACTGATGAGTCTATGCTATAATGTAATACATCATATTGTTGCCACTGATATGCCAATGTTAATGACATTTTGTGTGATTAATGTTACCATCGATGTTACGCTCTAATGACTTAAAGCACATCCAAACCCTAAACCTATGATATATGTTTTGACTTTAATAACTAAGATCTCAAAAATTGTGATGTGATAGCAGATTGATTTTTAACTGCTAATTCTAAACCATTACATTTAAACTGTATTGATTTTCCAGGCATTTTTGAATATAATAAAAAACCAATTAAATTTTTTTAATAACGTATTATACGAGTTTGAACAGAATGGGTTATTAGAAATAACTATACTTATGTTTAGTAATCATATGTTAGCAACAATAAAAATTTTTATAGTTCCCATTCTGTTGTAAAACAAATATTAAGCAATTCAATGAGCATACAAACAATAAGTTTTTTTCAAAAGAATTGACGAGATTTTAAAAGGCAATCACAATGAGCTTTACCTCTTGTGACCCGTTTTAAAGTTTATGCCAACTCTATGATACCAATCGTCTTTACTATTAATAATACAGTAAGTTATAATGTAAATGTTTTGCGCATCGAAATCGTTTTATAGGATAACACATCGAAATCATTTATCATTTCAATTACTCTTAACGATTAATATAAGAACAAAGTAATTGGTATGACTCGAACTAATGTTACGGAATAAAATTGTTCATTGTTTATAGTACTGTATTACAGATTTTATTTTAACATGTTTATCACATGCAGTAAGAATTTTGCTTTCTTTTAGAATTATTGTATAAGAATTGTTTGAGTTATAATAAATGGTTGATATTCCGGTAAAAAAGATTCAATTAGAGATATTTAAAACTCTAAATACTCAGTAAAGAGTATTAAAAATACTCGTATCTGTTATAAGCTTACGCGCTGTATATCCAACAAGAAGTGAATATACAGTTCAAAAATGTACACAAATTGTCTCCACATGTACTAATCGTAAGGTTAATTTATAGAGCCTGAGGATTATTTAAGACAGCTCTCTCGTCAAAGACCCTTATTAGAAAATTTTTGCTCAAAGCTAGTTGTCTGTCAGTACTGTATAATAAATATAAGTTATAAGTTATTTTTTTGTTTATTCTCGCGCTTCATTGAAATTATGTTCAGCTGTAACTTTGAAACACTTAAAACAATATTTTCAGATCTAAATAAAAATGATTTCTATATATTTATAGATAGATACTGTAGTATGTTAGGGTTGATAAAACTCGGAACAGTTAAACACGTTTTGTTTTTTTATTGGTTAAGTATTTGCTTTGTATGAACAAATATGTGTTTACGACTCAGTAAATACTTTACTTCAAACACTTAAATACTTTCAGTGTGAATAAAAAATAATTATTTTCCGTATGAAGATTTAATCTTGTTTCGCAAATAATCATTTTTTTTGAATTTGAAATAAAGTGATCAACTGATGACTTTATAATATAAACTAATACAAAGTATACAAAGTTTATATATTATGGTCTAAATCGCATTTTTAAGTAATCACACTCGAACTATGTTTTTTTAAAATAATTAAATTTTGACTGTAGTGTGGATTTGATAAAAGTTTATCCGTAGTGATGTCTCACATGTCCAATCCATCATTATATAAAAATCCATTGATATGAGGTCACAACAAGATTATATTTGAGGTATTTTTTGATTCTCAATGATAAGACGCTTTAACAGAATCAAAAACTAGTAACAAAAATAGTCCAAAGCGAGCCAATTCCCGATTCGCCCTATTTTTGTGTGTGTTCTCACTTGTTTACTGATCATATGGAGATAATGTTAGTCTTAAATATCAGTTACCGACTCGTGAGCAAACAAAAAAGCGTCGATAAATCTGAATAATTTTGTCGTTAAAATTATAATGCAAAAAATTCCCTATAATAAACTAACCACTATTTTTTGGTCTTGAAAACAAATTAAATTAATTGCACGCATATTAAACAGTAAAAAACAATGTCACTGCTAATCTAAATCTAGATCCGTTTGATCCTTTCTAGATATCCTACAGTCAGCTATAAAACGCGATGCTAAACATTTACTAAAAGCTCTTTTACTAATGCTTTTTTTTATTTAATGCATTCACTAATTGAATATTAATTTTAAAATATGATGACATTTTATTGTATTTATTATGAAGTGTAATATGTATGCACGTATTTCTGTATGAAAAGGTAGATTGTCTAAAAACGTGTAGCGCTAAAAGATTGCATTATATTTCCGAAAAGGAAATAAGATATACAAAGTGATAAATTTTTATAATCTTTTTACTATTACTAATGTAAAGTCTTTAAATGTGTCAATAAAAGAGTCAATCACCTCAGCCTTGAAAAGTTTTTCCGAGAAACTAATGTATGGAAAAAATTGGTTTGGGAATATACCCTAAGATTTTTCGAGATACAAAATAGTAGCAAAAAAATTAAAACTAATCTAAGTTTTGAATCAAAATTTGACTTTATGTTCCTCCTCTAGGCTTTTAGTTTATCTTAAATATTTTCATTACGATTTGAGTTATAGTTTAGTTACATCTGTGTGAACCTTCAATATGAACAACCATTATGAGAATTTATCGAAATTATTGACAACGAATATGATTTACTAACAAACTATAGTTCATATAATTCAGTAATAGCAACAAAACAATTAAATACTATTTGCTAATAAAATAAATTATGAAGTTTATCTAATAATTTTACTTTAAAATTTTTCATTAATGGCCAAATAATCTAACAGTCAAACGGAATTGAAAGATAAATAATAGAAATTGATTTATCACATATTTTAATTCATTACAGTTTGTAACATTATAGATATCTTATGGTAAATAGTTTACCACATAATAAGTTATTTCGTTATTTATTGCAACATATTCTTCATAAGATAAATGCTAATTAATACTAAAGAATTGAGAATAAGTTAATAACTAACGCATTATAAACAGTTGGTATTATAATAGATTAGAAAAGTTATTGTAATTAAATTTAATTAATGAACTTCTTTCGATAAAAAAACTTGATTAGAAAATGAATTATTAGGTTAATTTATACCTATAGTTAATACTCGTTATGTATAAAACTATTTGATTAGATTTTTTTTCGTGTAGATTAGCGATCGAATGCTAGATTTCATAGAAATTCATTCTTATCTCCTCATTATAAAACTACACGTGATTTAAACTATTTAATTGTGTTCATAACATAAGAAAGAAGAATACAGCCATTAAACAGACTAATTTATTAAAACAAGAATATATACAACATTAACGTAAAATCCGTTTTAAGATCAAACGAAACCTATCGATCAAACAATAAACCCAAAGTTATTTCAAGCATTTTTGTAACGATTTTGCGAATCGATTTAATTGTGACGAATTACGTTTAAAACGCATCTCTATTTCACACTTTTTTATTGGCGCAAATAGCGGCACATTATCCGGTGAACAGTTCGTAAACTCGGTATATTTGATGCTCGAATAGGTATATATGGCTTTTTATTCACTAATTTGGCCCAATGTGTGATATGACATAATTCACACACCACTAAATGTTACACACGTTTGCATCCAAATTGACATTGAATAACAATTTGCTGTACTGTATGATATCAGTTACAATACCTCTTCTATTTGCATTTTTACTTTAATACTAGCGGTTAGCTTACAGTGTAAGATCAATGTGACGATTCGTGTTTATTAGCAAAATATTTAATGTGTTTTATTTACTCAACTGTTTTAACTTTTAAATAAAGACGCTTAGAATATCTGTAAGGCTTTATGTTAAACATGATACCATCGCATAAAATTGTCTGCTTTGAGCGAAGTTTTTCTAAAAGAACGTCTTTAAGTCAGTTTAAACATCTATTTTAAATAACAAGTAAGAATTGGATATATAGGACGCATTTTTAAAATTATATCTTTTAACAGCTATTTAGCAACACTGGCTTAAAGTAGAGCGATATTTATATAAGAATGCCTAACTTATTATTATTTAACAGATCCTTATACAATGTTTTAGAGTAAATAACTAAACAATTTTTCTCCAAAACAACTGTTACTGACAGTGATATAGTAATAATTTGGTGCGCAGTAACGAATGATTATAATTGACAACTTTAAATAAAACAAGTAAACCAATTCAAAGTTTGGTTTATTTTTATTTACATGTATATTATCACACAATGGATTTCGTCAATAGAATTTTTTTCTCCTATTTTTACTTTGAACGTTAGTTTTTATTAAGAATTGGTAAAAAGTTGGCAATTTTCTAGATTTTCTGATCGACAATACAATATTTCTTTTTTTGCAATTTTAGTGCCAAAATTTTAGTTTAACCCAAATAAAATCTGTTGTTCTGCTGAACAATTGCTAAATGATTGTTCAATAAACTAAATTAAATTTTCCACAATTTTTTAGTGATTATGGAAATTTGCCAGAAGTTCTGACAATCGGGGAATTAATATTTTATATCTTAATTAAGATAAGTGATTATCTGACGTCAAATCAGAAAAAATGAACATAAAAATATAATTTGATTTTCCTTACAACAGTGTAGTTTCAAAATAAAAATATTATTATTAATGATTATCTCGAAACTGATCGATGATCAATTAAAATCCAAAATTTAAATTAGATATTTTAATTTTCTATTAAGTGTTGGCTTAATTTATTTTATGGCTACAAAACCGAGTTAAGTTCTTATCGCTATAAACTTAGTACATAACTATTCCAAAAAATTTTCTTTTATTTTTTGAATGTCGATAAAAGTACTTTAAACGTGACACAGATATAGCACATATCTTTTATTTAAAAAAACTAGCCATCGCTTATCACACCGTATCTATTTAAACGCCGCACGAGTTGTTTTTGTAAATAAATCAAAGCATTTCATTATTCGTTAGTAATTAATATGAAAGGTATGTTTAAGATGTCACGAAACTTTACTGCAATATATTTTCAATTATTTTTGTTTCGTAAAATTGTAAATAACAATCAATTAAATAAATATAATCTATTAGGTTATTGAGAATACTAAGGATACACTTATGGATACTATCGTTATTTTAATTATAAGATAATGCTTACCGTATTTAAACACAAAAATATGAAAAGCATTTGCACATTAATGATGAGAATATACTCTTGATATTTCATTGCTCGGCCTCTTTGTTTCATAGCAAATATTTCCAAATACTGGAAAAAGATTATTGAGATCAATTAAAATCTTCATTTTTATATATCACATCAAATAATAACATCATTTCTGCGTTATTTTTTCTTATGAACTGAGTTAACTAATTAAATGATGTAAAAGCAAACAAAAAAATATGAATATATAGAAAACACTTACCAATGCTTCAAAAAACGAATCAACTAATTATTAAAATGAAATCAATCTCACAAATTAATCATTTATACAATAAAACTATAATAACAGACGAAATATAGAAGAAACAAATGCAATGTTAAAACTAATAATAATAATAATTGCAATAGCATTTAACGGAAAAACTTTTCGTGAACTGTTATGTGTGCTGAATCACTGAAAATCACTGAATGAGACCGGAGACGAGTGAACAAACCTGTTTCAAGTTGAAGAACTTCTAAATTTACTTCTAGTTAAGGACGCGAACGAAGGTCGTAATAACTGTATTCGCGTAAAACTGCAATTTATATTACAGTAAATCATTTAATATTCAATAAGTGTGTGATCATTTCCACATTTTCTGTTTATTCTATTTAATACAGTTATCTATATATCTCTTTAAATTTTATTTTGTATCTTCAAATTCAAAAAAAATCAAAATTTCTGTGTCTGCCTGTGATTCCCTTTATAGCTTTCATCCCTGAAGCTCAGAATACTCTTATCAGTGGATTAACCATACAAGTTGTGAAGTTTACGCATAATTGTAATTTACAAATTAGGTTTAGATTTCTAGGCCTATTCACTCGTTAGTTATATCATGTTATAAATATGAAGTTAAAGATACATAAGGAGGAAGCGATGCACAGAATTCTTTTTAAACTACAGATACAGTAGTTATAAAATAAGTTATAACGCTTAGAAACTCTAGAAGGATATACATAGGGTTAGGAATAATTATCCAGAAGTATATTCCAAGTTAGAACCAAACTGATAAATGTTGGAATAGATAAGTTAATTATTGTACTTATATTTGATGGATGTTCTGTATAAGTAATGTATATTATGTTGAGTATTCGAGCGGTAGTTTTCGAGTCATTCTTAATAATTAGAAATTTACAATAAATTTAAAAATTTGAATCATAATGTATTGTTCTTAGTTATAAATCTCATTGGAATTAAACAATAATTAACATAACTCAACCAAAAAAAGTTTTTCTAAACTTATTGGTTTTTGTACTCTATAGTTAAGTTGTGAGATGATTGGCGTCAAAATTTGATGAATCGGGCGGGTGTTTGCGGCATTGAGATCTTACAAAATTTAATGTTATTTTTAGAAAATTAATAATAATCGATTCTGGGTGTAGAAACCTTTCTGGAAAGTTAATCAATTCAATGAAGAAACGTTTGTAGTGTTCAAACTGTACTATGATCTACTTCTTTCTTATGTTAATATGAACATTCATAGAATTTTAGTTTAGTGATTTCTAAACATTTATAAATAAATGGTTAAACATGATGTTAAACGAATTAACTTAAAAACAATTTCGTTTGGTATAAATTGTTTTTGAGAAAAACTAGTCTGAATGTGAATGTGTAAAGCATTACTAATTTATGTGACGAATCGTATTCTATGGCAAGCGTTAATCCGAAATAAATAAATTAAATCAAAAAAGTTTCCAAATGTATTTTATTATCAAAATTAGAATCAAAAAGCATTTATTTTTACAAATGTACGTTAACTATAATAATAACATGTAATTATTAAATTCTTTAGCAAATGTACATTTTCTATACATTAGAGCGTATTGCTCTTTAGGCTAATGATTTCGAAAAGCAGTTCATCTTTAATCTTACGATTTAAGCCATTATAGAAATTCGTAGAAACTTTATTGATGTGATAATGTATATGCGTTTTCGTTAAAAAAAACAAAAAAATCATGAAAAATGAATAGAATATATTTCGGTATAGCATTACGTGACAGAAAAACATTTTTGCTAAAATAAAAATATGAGTTATTAATACATAGATATATAATAATTTTCGTAAAATGTGAGTTTATATAGTATAAAACATGTGTCTTTACATGTTTAAAGTGAAGACTACTATCATCAGTAAAATATATAAAACAGGATTTTGCGTAATTGAACTTTTCATGCCTAAAGCGATATATGCTAATATGATGCCCTAATTAGAAAAGGAATCAAAATAAAACAGTAAATCAAGCGTATAAATGCTGCCAACACTACAAACATTAAATTTATATTCACGTAATATAAAAAAGAGTTATCAATAGTTCAACTAATATCGCAAACTTGTGCGCAAAAAACTAATTTATTTGAATATTACTGAACTTAGCTTACAGTATAAGTTAATGCGCGTTCGATAGATAATTGTTATCGACAGATATATAAATAAAAATATCAATTAATAGCTAATGGATTAAGTGGTGATTTGTTTGCTAACTTTCAGTATTACTTGCTTCACTAACTTCATTCCATTGGTGACCAAACTATGAGGTTGAGGTTGATGTAATCGTTAAAGTCAATCGATTATAAACTTTAGTTGGTTTAGCAAAAATATTTCGGCAAAAAATAAATTTATAGCTGACAATTTTGCAAAAAAGTCGAGCTTATGGATTTGAACATGTCTAATCGTCTCATAGTATGTTCTCAGTGGCTTGATATTAAAAAAATGGGACTCGAGTCCGGGTTAACTTTTGGACATCTAAAGGGGTCAGCTTTTTTCAAGTTTTTTGAGGAGTATACTCAGGGACACTGATAAGTTTCGGAGAAGAATTTATGTATTTAATTATCTTGATTTTTGTTTGTCTGGATATTCTGTCAAATTATATAAATTCGGTGTTCACGTAATTTCAATAGTCTGAAATCTACATCATAAATCTTAAAATGTATTTTTGGAAAATAAAAATTCTGAAAAAAAACTGAACGCTATATGAACACTAAATAAATATTAAAATTCAATTTTTGAAATTTCGAAATCCAATACTTTATTGACAAACAATTTCGCAGATAAATTTAAGGAAAATTAATGACGACATAAACGTTGAACATTTTTAGGCTAAAACTGAAAAGTTGATTGATTAAAGGATGAATTTTTTGCAAACTCCAAAATATCTATCAAAAAGTTGTTAGGAAAAATTCAAAAGAAAAGTAATGCGTGGAAAACTTTTCTTTCAAATATAATTTAATGAAATTTACTTGACATCATCATATGGAGTTTGAAGCAATCAAACCTAAGAACTACGAAGTACAGTATATATGTTCTTCAACAATGAAACTGTTCTATCAAAGATCCGATTTGCGTTTTTTTATTTCAAAAGTTACGTCACATCAAATAAAAACAATCAAACATTGATAAAATTTATAACAATCAAATTTTATAAAACCTTGATATCGGTCCCAAAATTTGTTAACTTGGATACAAAAAATCGACATTACATTTGTTTTTCCGAATAAAAATGCAGATTCTGTTCATTTTATAAAAAGTCTTACTTAAGTAGTATACAAGTGTCCGTTTTGCTAATGCTTTAGACCAAAAATACTTAAAATAAATAAAAAAACTTAAAATAAAAATTTATAAATAAAAATTTACATGTCTTATAATAATAATTTCCTCTAAAAACTTTAAAA
>JAQGAW010003181.1:0-13130 GCA_034698025.1 Phthiracarus crinitus | reverse complement strand
AAACTCAATGTTAATGGTTTATTGGTTTTTAATGGTTTGGTTTGGTTTGAAATGGTTTGCATGGTTGAGTTACTGGTCTGGTTTGGTTTTTGATATAAATTAATGGTTTGGTTTGGTTTTAGAAAAGTCAAACCTATAGCACCTTTAATTTCATGTATTGTTTGTTAGTGATAGAGATTGCGTTATATAAGCATACATACAGTAATACAGTATTGCTATACGATATGACAATGTGTGATATATCGATGATGACATTTTGGTGGTCATGTGACACATGCTAACACTAACACTCACTCACTGTAACGTACAGTAACGTAGAGTAACCGTGCAAACACAGTACTCCTTCACTATTATCAACATTAATATCAATATCAATGACAACAACTTGTGTATGCGTTGTATGGTTTGTATGGTTTGTATGGCAAATAAATACAGATACAAATACACACCAATAAATAACGGATCAGATGATAGTTCATTGTGGTGTTGTGCGTGTATACTAATCTCAAACTGTTTCTCGTCATCGATGGCACACTTATTTTGGTCTAAAAAGACACTTAAACCGCGAACAGTGTACGTTCGCGGCGCTGACTGTTTCAATCATCATAAATCATACGTGAAATATCCGGCAAATATAGTGCGAAATCAGAAATACAATATCATTACATTCCTTCCGATTGTACTGTTTAATCAATTCAAGTTCTTTCTCAACCTTTACTTTCTGTTGATGGCGTGTTCACAGTTCATCACGTCTTTGAAAGTGGGTCTGCTTTACACGTATTGGGCGCCACTCGGCTTCGTATTGGGTGTGACGTTATTGCGCGAAGCCGTGGACGATATCTTGAGGTATAAGAGGGATAAAGCGGTTAACAGCCAGTTGTATCAGAAGCTCACCAGAAATGGTCCGTTGGCTATATGTAGCTCTAAGATCAAAGTTGGAGACCTTATTGTGGTGTCGAAAGACCAACGCGTTCCCGCAGATATGGTTTTCCTGCGAACTTCCGAGAAGAATGGCTCATGTTTTATACGCACCGATCAATTAGACGGCGAAACCGATTGGAAGCTTAGACTAGCGGTTTCTGCCACTCAAGAACTCAATATAGACGACGATATATTTAGTTTAGACGCTTCCGTTCACGCGGAAGAACCGCGAAGAGATATTCATAGTTTTGTTGGCAAATTCACCATTGATTCCGGTACTCATGAATAAAATAAAAATAAATTATTACAATTTTTTTCTTTCTTCAGGCGATAAAGAAATATCATTAAGCATAGAGAATACGCTTTGGGCGAACACAGTGATAGCGTCGGGAACAGCGATTGGTATCGTTATCTATACGGGACCAGAAACGCGAAGTATGATGAATAATAATGAGCCGCGAAGTAAAGTTGGATTACTTGACTACGAAGTGAATTCCATTACTAAAGTACTTTTTGCTGCTGTGGTTGTTCTGGCGTTTGCCATGATTTGTCTGAAAGGTTTTAACGGCCCGTGGTATAGGTATTGGTTCAGATTTGTGCTCTTATTTTCGTACATAATTCCAATCAGTTTGAGGGTTAACTTAGAAATGGGTCGAGTAGTCTATTCATATATGATTCAGCGAGACATGGAAATTCCGGGAACATTAGTGAGAACCACTACAATACCCGAAGATTTGGGTCGAATCGCTTACTTACTCACTGATAAAACTGGAACTCTAACGCGAAATGAGATGATATTCAAGAAAATTCATTTGGGAAAGATATCATACAGTCCTGAATATTTTGATGAGTTGATTGCCATTCTTAGAGCAGCGTATACACCATCGACTGCAACGGGCGGTCAAAATTATCAAACACATAAACGCGACAGTTCTGCCACTAGTACTACAAGTTTCACTGTTGAGAGAAGACAATACCAACCGCGACACATGAGAGTGGACTCGTATGAAGTGGATCGCGACACTGTCTCTAGAGTACAACAGGCAGTGTTAGCAATCGCTTTATGTCACAACGTAACACCATCTTATGAAAATGGTTTCAATCCTTATACTGAAAAATCGGACGATTCTAAACAGACATCTGGTTAGTCAATAATGTGATTTATATTACTGTAGAAGTTTAGAGATAGAATTTTGTTATCGATATTCAATTTAATTATTATTAGAACTAAAGTAGTATTACAGTTTAATCTAGTATTGGAGAGGTGTTTGATTATTATTGTCCGACTTGTTATCTTAAATTGTTTAAGCGAGAGCTTAAGAATTATTATTGGCAATGATTTTATAATAAATTTTTACTAAAAGTTTCAGATTCCGACTCTGTTTCGATACCGCTTATGCCTCGCGGTATAACATATCAAGCTTCGAGTCCCGATGAGGTAGCTTTGGTTCAATGGACTGAAAAAGTTGGTCTCGCTTTAATTTCCCGAGATTTGACATCAATGAAACTACGAGATCCGAACGGCAGTCTATTAACGTTTGATATTTTACAAATATTTCCATTTTCTTCTGAGACGAAGAGAATGGGTATTATAGTGCGAGACGCGTCCACAGGAGATATCAATTTTTACCTTAAAGGCGCCGATACTGTTATGTCAACGATAATCATTTATAGTGATTGGTTGCAGGAACAGTGCGATAATATGGCGAGATCTGGATTGAGGACTCTTGTTGTTGCGAAGAAAGCGCTTTCTGAGGAACAATACTTGGAGTTCGAGACTCGTTATATTCAAGCGAAGTGTTCGATGCACGACAGAAATGCGCGAATTAGTGCTGTATTGACTACACTCGAAAAGGATATGGAGTTATTGTGTTTAACTGGTATGTAGTCATTTATTATTATTTATACCGTAATATTATAACTTTATATCAAACAAATGATTGAATAGGCGTTGAAGATCGTCTTCAAGAAGGCGTGGCCACAACATTGAAAGGATTACAAGATGCGGGCATAAAACTATGGATGTTAACCGGAGATAAATTAGAAACTGCTATAAGTATCGCTAAATCGTCTCAATTGGTTAAAAAGATGCAAGAATTTTATATATTTCGACCGATCAAAAATCGAACGGAAGCGCATTTAGAACTGAATAACTTTCACCGTAAAAGCGATTGTCCGCTCATTATTCGCGGCGAAGATTTGGAGCTTTGTATGAAATTCTATAGCGCAGAGTTTATGGAACTGGCGTGTCAGTGTCCAGCAGTGGTTTGCTGTCGATGTTCTCCCACACAAAAGGCAGAAGTGGTTAAACTAATCCAAAATCGAACGGGAAAGCGAACGTGTGCTGTCGGTGATGGCGGAAACGATGTTTCCATGATTCAAACCGCTGACGTTGGCGTTGGTATCGTTGGAAAAGAGGGACAGCAGGCATCACTCGCCGCAGATTTTTCTATATTACAATTTAGTCATATTTATCGACTGATTCTACTTCACGGTCGCTACTCATACAAGCGTTCTGCTACTTTGAGTCAGTTTATTATACATCGCGGTCTTATTATATCAACACTTCAGGCAATATTTTCCTCAGTATTCTATTTCGCTTCTGTATCGCTATATCAGGGCTTTTTAATGATTGGCTACGCAACCATTTATACGATGTTTCCCGTATTTTCGATAGTATTAGACAAAGACGTATCGCCGAGACTAGTCATGCGATATCCGGAATTGTATAAACTGATGAAAGGGCGTTCGCTTTCGTACAAAACATTTTTCATTTGGGTATTAATTAGCATATATCAGGGAGGAGTGATTATGTACGGCGCGATGTTGTTGTTTAACGACGAATTCATTCACGTGGTTGCCATTACTTTCACAGCCGTCATACTTACTGAGCTATTAATGCTCGCATTAACCGTTCGAACCTGGCATTGGCTCATGATTGTCGCTGAACTCATCAGTTTATCCACTTATTTGCTAACTTTAATCGTTGCGCCGCAATATTTCGACGAAAAGTTTATACAGACTCGTGCCTTCTTGTGGAAAGTGACGCTTTTGACTGTTGTCAGTTGTTTACCGCTCTATATATTGAAGTTTGTTCACAGAAAGATTGCGCCTCCGAGTCATTCGAAGCTTACGTGAAAGTAATATCATTCAAATGTTTTAGTTTTTTATGCGTTAATATTAATGTTTATTTAAATTAAGATTTTCCTTTGATTTACATTTTAATTATTATGATATGATTGTCAATTAAAGTAAAAATAAATATTTATTAACTATTGAATCTTAAATTATAAAGAAATTACATTATTGTTTAAAATTCATGTTTTATTAACCGTTACTGTTTATCAAACTCTTATCATATCCTAAATAATCTTTGTTTTTTTAATAAAATACTATTTTGATTTTAAAATTCCCAATTTTTACTAAGGTTTGAATACACGCCTTTAACGCATGCTAATAAAATTATACCCTATTATTATTTATGTTTCAAGAAAAGGAGGATTTGGAAGATTTCTACGAAACTGTTATTAAAAGCAAATTTAATGTTTTTTAAGTTTTATGTGAATTGTTTTTTATTGTTCATTCACTATATCCTATAATTATTCGATCACATTAAAGGGAAAGTGAAAGATCCGGTATTGAAGAATTTGCTTCAAGGTTTTATTTGACTCGTGAGCTTATTTTTAAACTTAAGCTGATTTCTTAGGAAAATGAAATTTATAGTTTGATAAAGTTCTGATTTTATCACAATCAATAACAAGTTCTTTTAAAAGAAATTATAGGAAACGTACAATATTTCTTTATATACACTGCAATTTAACTAAAAGTTGTCGCATTTACAAACTCAACCGTAACTTCAAAAATATGAAGTTATTCTTAAGTTTTGCGTTGTTTTTATTTGCGTTTCAATTTTCTTCTGGTCAAGATATATTAAGGCGATTCCGAGAGCTTGACCTTCAATTGCCAATAATTGGTGCGTGCGATCGTATAGCCTCTCGCGGTGTCGCCAATTGCATGCAAAATTTTTTACCCACAAGTATTTTGGGCAATATTTTTACTGCCAGTGAAGAGAGAACTGGTACGTGTTGGTGAGTAATTATTTATTGGATTTTACTTTTTCGTTTATATTGTGGTTTTTGTTGAGAAATAATTTTACTGGTAATGTTTAAAATTATTAAATAAAACTTAAACTTAAATAATTATACAATTTTTTATTACTAATTGAGTGAATATTACGTATAATGAAAATAAAATATACAGAAACGTAAAAAATTAACATCTTCTCCGAACTATTTTCATTCAGTTTTATCTTTTGCTATATCTGTTTGATCATCAGGTTTCTCATTCATTTTAGATTCTTCTTCATCTTTTACTTCATTTTTTTCTTGTAAAGACTTTCTATTTTTCCATTGTTTTCCCATATAAATATAAATATAAGCGCAACTAATTATTATGAAAACAAATATAATTATCAAGAAAATCAATAATGAAATCATTATATGTCTGTTTGGATCGCTTTTTAGCCAACAAAAAGGTTTCGGAATCATTGGAAAATGTTTGAGTTCAAACTGATCGCAATTAGTAATATTAGCGCTTTTTATTTTCTTAATAAAACAAAATCAATTTAAAAATGATGAAAAACTAATGCAATTCAAGTGAACAAATTTACCGAAATGTGACAAATAAAGTAATAATTTTGTTTTACTAAATACAATGGCATAATGTCTTCGCTGCTGTCTTCAAAGTATGCCCAATCGAATGGTCCGCTGATATTAAGCGCAAAGTTTTCGTTTATCGCATACATTCTGACTTTTTTGATGCAATCTATTCTAATATTTATATTATCTAAAATTAAAAACCATAATTATATTTATGCTTTTTCTAAAAACATATCGTCAAATCAATTAAAATGAAAAAAATGGTTTATTATACCTTGAAATATATAAATGCTATCGCTATTAGCTGTGATCGCATCAATTTTTTTATTCCAATTAATCCGATTTTGAATGATTTGCAATGATGACAACCAAAGATTCCACGACAATGCGGTAAAATTTAGAGTTTCTAAGTTACGATAGAGTAATTCATTTCGAGCATTATCTCGATTATATCTTAATAAGAACAAACAATTAACGAATCGAAAATCGCATTCATTATTATTGCTGAAGTAAAATGCGGAATCGATTTGATTCCAACTAGAATTGATTTTTGACACAAACAAAGCATTTTTCGGTCTCGGATTATTGATGCCTTGTTGGTACCAATAATGGCCATCACTTGTCGATAAGAAATAAACGTTATCTACTAATTTCGTAAATGACAAAATTTGAGGATAATAGCACTCTATTTCCGGATACAGTGGATGTGTTTTGGTGACATCAAATAAGTTATTTTCACCATTTGTTAATATTAATTTGATTATCAAAAATATGGCATAAAATGTGTTAAACATGTTTTTAGTTTTTATATGATATCGGAATTTTTTGGTTAATTCTTATTTTCAATAGACTCGCGTGTTTTAACAATAAAACATAATCGAAAGGTGCATAATCTTACCTTACATAACGATATAATAATGTGCACACATTTAAATTTTTGAATTGTTTGTCAAACTATGCTAAATTATATTTTACAGCATATCATATTCTAATTGTGATGTTATCTAAAGTTCTTTTAGAAAATACTCGGCATGTATCGCAGGATTGAATGATGGACTTCGTATCGCAATGGAAAGAGCGAAGTGTCCGCGTTCTTATTCAACACAAATTATTACTTCGTTAGGAAATGGCATTACAGTTCGACCAATCTCTGCGTTATGCGAATCGTTTAGTGGCAGTTGCGGTAAACGCAAAAAAGGAAACACTGCTAATAAACCGAAAAGAAATAATAATCCATCAGTTAGTGAATCTGTTTTAAAACCGGTTCAAGATTTATTTGGTGGATTTCCATCGCTATAAAATATTTGAAATTAATCTTATATGATATCCACGAGCTTAATCGTGTTTTTAGTATAGTATTTCGCATAAATGTTAATATACCTAAACTTCCTTAAACTTCTGAATATATTGGTTCGAATAAAACTGGTTATTCTTGTTGTTTAATTATCACATTACAGTAATTTAATTATTTTGTGCACTTTTCTTTTTCAAGTAATGGGGGTTTATTTTAATGGGAATTTTTGTAAGGATTTGATGTTTAACTTTTACAATCAATGATTACAAATAGATGGTCGATAAACAATGAATAAAATCTGATACAAGTATTAAATGTATTTATTATAGTAAATTATTAATATATGACTAACAGTATCAAAGTTTTTCTAAATAAAATAAAGTTTTAAGATAATAGTCAATAAATTAAAAAATTGATAAGCTCTTACATCGCAACAGTAAATAAACTAAAAATCCCGTGTATGTATCATAAGTATTTTTAAAGGTGGATAATATCTTTGGTAGTTTAGGATAATCACAATACTCTTCTCTTATATGGTATGTCAATGCCCATCAAGTAAAATATTAATTCCAATGAAAAAATAGTGATTATTTGCACGGATTCTGACGATAACCAATATGGAAACCTCTGGCATTTTTCGCGTTATTAGACACGAAACGAATATGAAATGGTCCAGGAGTTGAGTCTGTCATTACCGTTCTATGAACGGCACTAGAATTGCCAGAAACATTTACTTGTCTGTTCGTCAAACGAATCAAACCATTATCCGCGGTCTGTAAGCTTTCTTCGTTTAATTTTCCGACGCCCGAGCAAAGTCTCATACCACCGATTACGATGTAATCGTCTCGACATTCTGCCACAACAGGCCACGCAGAATATCCTTGTATTTGTTCGGCTCCCGACCCGATCGCGAATGGAAGCGTTCCATCAGCGTCTGACGACAACTCGTAAGTTATCGAACAAAATCCGGGTTCTTTTCGGATACACACCAGATAATCGACGTCATTAGGATAGCCTTCGTTTTTTGTGGTACTCAGATCTTCGTCATCGTATTCATAGTTAAAACTCTTGACAGTTCCATGAGTTCCATAATAATATTGGAGACAATGTGGTGGAGCTATAATGGTTAAACTAATTATCGCTAACTATATTTAGCAAATGGATAATTGTAGTTACAGTATATCGTAGAATCTTTCAAACCTGTGTTTTCGGATTGGCATTGAATTTGTGTGATTAGAATATCAAATTTTCTTGGATACGATCCTAACATCATAATATGAAGGCTAACCACTCCTGATTCGTCAACTCCTATGTAATCTGGAAATGTGGCATAACTTATAGGAAAACACTTAAGGAAATACTCAAAAAATGAGAAAATTTGAAATCGTATTCAAGATTTAGATTTTAGATACAATTTTTTACTATATCTAGGATTAAATCTAATATGAATGGATGATTAAATTTTTTTATTTAGTATTATTCATCGATAAAACCTTTCGCTCTGAAAATAATTCTTAATTTCAACTTACAATGCTGTCCAGTATTTAATCCGCAAATTTTCGGCACAATATGGTTCTCGTTTTGTCCGGATATAGTAAATATATCTTGAGAACAGTTTCCTTCATTCGGTTTTGCCAAATCAAATGTTTGAAAATCTAGTTTAAACTGGCAAATATTTTTGTCGATTTTTCCAATTTTCGTGCGACAAATACTCGGTCTGTCATAAGGCACTGGAAAGCCTGGACTCCGAAAGTACACAAATTTTTCGGCAGAAGTTTCGCCACACGTGGCGTCAAATAAGCAGCAAACAGCACCGTTTGATTTACTATTTTTATCGAGAAGACATCTTCCCATTGGCATACCTCCGCGTTGAGCGCACTCCGACGCCTCATAACAGGTGCCTTTCCTGCCATCAGGCGCTGTGCACACATCAACAGTGTCTGAAACAATGTTATTATTGTCGTTTATTAGTGAATTTGGGCTTTGATCGGCTATATATATTGATTCTTGTCTGTTGCCCGAAACCGAGGAAGAACTTGGATTAAAGTAATAAGTGGCCGCTACCACAGGGCTTTTACCGTCATTTCCATTTTGGAACATACCTGCCATTTATTGTTTTATAAAATTTTTAAAGTTTTAGAATAAAAATAAGCAAGTTATTCAAAATCAGTATACTGTATATGATTTATAGGTTCCTATACTGTATAAAAGATTAATACTGTATGAATTTTTTAATAAATTTTTATTAGTAATTTAATACAAAATTATTTAACATTATCAGAGATTATTTATATTTATTCTGAGATTCTATTAATACAATAAATGCTTATATTTGCTTACAATAAAATTAGAGCATAATGTTGATTACATACCGAGCGGAACGAGCGGAGGCGCACCAGAATTTCCTCGAGATTCCATAAATCCTCGAGCATTGCAGTTAAGAATATGGTCACTCGTCAAAAGAATTGCAAAACTCACATAGTTATAAATATTTACATTCATATTTGTATATACTGTGGACTTATAATTGGTAAAACTGAAAAGTTATACTACAGTATAGAGCGTACAACTTTGTATAACTTGAAATGTCTAAAAACAATTGTGAGCGTTATAGCATAAGTTTATATACTCCGATATGTTTAAAAAGCAAAAATTCAATGATACGCGTAACAATCGATGAGACCATTCACTGATCAATGACACTTCCTATCAGTAAATGATTTGAAATTTTTGTAAATAAACGATGTATTGATCTCTCATCAGTTGTTTGACTGTTTAATAGTGACCCTTCGCTATCGTTTTATACATGAATTGTTGCTTGTAATTCATATGTGAGTGAACTTTTGATGGGACAGCCGGTCAGGACCTGATAAGTGGCGGAATCCATGTGAGCGTCATTTTCATTTGTTTTGCATTGTAATTTACATTTAAAACAGTTGTTTAAAGAAATTTATTGAAAAAGAAAATTTTTCCGTTTCTTATTAAAAGTTCTTACGCTTAAATAGTAATCTTAAAATTGAATTCAAAAAATTTTAAGTTATTGAAATTAATAATTTTTTAAAATTAAAAATGAATTTTAATGCTAAAAATTTTGATGTAAACGCCACTGATATTAACAGGGATAATATGTTCCTATTTTAATTGTTTTCATTTACAGGATGTGTTCTCTGTGTCCAAAAAGCCGCAGAGAGACACTCACCCATCCATATAAACATAATAGTGTCAGCTTTTCAAAAAATTGTTGCATAAAATTTTACTATTAATAAATACAATGTTCACAATAGCGAAACATAAGAATAATATTTGAATTATTTTGCGTTCAATTAAAAACTTTTTTAGTTGAAATTTTAGCTTTAATTTGAATTCAAGCATTAAAATTATTTGAACACTAAAATTACGACAGTTTCAGCTTAACGGCACTCCAAAAAAATTGTATGACATTATTCATTACATAACTTTTTCAGACAGTTATGAACGCCGCATGTATTTTTTAATAATTAAATGGAATAAATAGAAAAATTTATTTATAAATTTCTATGCACGGTATTACTAAAATGGATCAATTTCAACGGTATGGCATATGTTTTATATTTGAGCAGTGATTGTGTTGAAAGAAATGTTTCATTGAAAATAAATGAAAGCACGTATGCGTAACATATCGCTGAATTAATTGATTAAAACATTGTTTAAAATAATAATTAATCATTACAGGTATAACAAACTTAAAGTTATGGTAATAACTCACGTGAATAGTCTATAAAATTCAGTTAAATGATAACAATTATTTTGTGAAATTGAGTAGTTTATAAGCTTAGTAAACAATAGCTTTAAATCAGTTATGTTATACACTACGGTATAATAATGGTTAATTGACCTCAAAATATATAAACGAAATGATGTGTAGATTTGTGTGGATTTAATGTAGAGTAGACATAGAAATGCTAATTTTGTTGAGCATCACAGTCAGACTTAATCATACAACTGTTTCCTAAAGTGTATGAAACTCTTTTCCGTTTATTAGGTTTGGTTGTTAAGCTATTAAGCAAATTTAAACAAAATTTGATTGTGAGTTAAATATTTATTAAACGATAATAATTAAACTCTTTATTTGATCATACCGTATATTTAACAGTAAGACATAACATTTAAATTAGACTGGATTATTAAATAAAATTATTCACTAAATTATTGTATATTCACTATAATCTCTAACTAACATCTAATTAACATATTTACGAATTTTAAATCTTACTCCAGAAAAAAACGTAAATTAAATAGTGTTAAAAATTAAATAAAAAAATTAAATTAGAAAATCGGAATGTAATTATCAATCTTTGCTCGGTGTCGCTGAGCGACGCATTCGGCGATCCATACAATGTTACGACACTCCTGTTCCTTAAGCTTAAGGTAAGAATAGAATACTCCGAAGTGGAACTGTTGCATAAATGCGTTTACGTTTAGATTAACCTCGTGCTCGAAAAACTTGTCTTCCAGCGTCTTATCCTCGTGTCCGCTCTGATTCGATTGACTCTCGAACAGCACTTTATACTCAGCGTAAAACTCGGCCACATTTCTAACCTGCTCGTAGTCATCAGCTCGAGCTAAAGCTGCCAATCCATCGGGATATAGTTTACCGCAGTTGGGATATAGCTTTGCGCGATCTTCTTTGGATAGTTCGGTGCCGAACGAGTTTATTGTGATTATAAACGCTCGTCTGTCCGCTTCAAAAGCTAAGCAACAAATCGTTAAGTATTAAAAACATTTCAAACAATAATCGGAAAATTTAATATTGGCAAGTCATTGAAACTGAAGGAATTGTGGGAATGTAGTGGAATCAGTGTTTGGGCTGACAGTGTCATTAAATTAATTGAATACAAGAAACTCATTTAAACCACTAATAATATAATAATTTACATAAATAATCACATCTAAATAAATAAGATTACCTAATATTTCGCACATTACTTCTCCAGTAATTCCTTGAATTTCTTGCTTGCAAAACGTGTAAAACGCTTCCAAGTATGCCTTGTATAGCGTATTACGAATTATCTCAATATTCATTTCGTCCAAATCCTGTTCGGAAATACAATCGACGAAGAATGGCGCGAGAGGTGTGTCCACCAGAACCGCATTATACAAGTCAGCGGGAGTGGCGGCCACGTGTATCGCTTCCATCTGATCGAATGATCCCAACGGATGACACTTTGGTATGAGCTCTGAAAGCGGTCTTTGATGGAGCGTTCCTTAATATCATTCAATGATTGCGTATAATTAAGTTTTGTTTCAAACATATGCAAAACGTGTAAATAAACGATAATCACAAACACATTGAGATACAAAATGCGAACATTTCAATATAGTGTATGAAAAACAAACAAATAATACAAATAATACAAGTAATACCAGTAATGAGTAGAATAATATTGTCGATCATATATGAATAAGTGATATAATCGAGAAAAGTGGCCAATGGTTCGACCGCGTGATTCCGAATGTGCTCGAACTCTATCACCAACTTTTCGCGAAGTTTATCGTCGATTACGGATACCATGAGTGGTGACGCCTCGTTCGCCAAGAAATTGCCATAATCTGTAGACTGAAGATGAAGCTTAAGATCCTCTAAGGTCTCGCACTGAACCAAATTCAGATAATCGGCTGATTTAAGTATTCCGCACTTAAAGCCGCGAATAAGCGCTTCCAAGTATCCATTGTCGCAGTTGAATATGCAGTCCAATAACATTGTGATTCGTATATGATATACGATTCGGTATTTGTTTTATTGATTTTTAGTGTTTGATTACGTTATCATACATATCATATACTGTATAGAGTAATACAATAACAGTTTTACACCCATTTATTCAAACATAATATACGTTCTAATACTGTATTGATAAGCTTATGTGCGTCAATGTTGGAATCACAGAGTATTTCGTTGTGAGGCACTGAATGACGCCAGTCATAGATTGTGTTACTTTTTTTCAGTTACGCAATAATTACTTAACACGTTGCGTATGACTGGCGTCAGTCAGTGCCTCACAACGAAATACTCTGTGGTTAGAAAGTGAAGTGAAAACTTAAAGGTTTCATAAGCTCGTGGTTACGTTAGGTATGATACGTAATCACACTCGAGCTCATTCATAAGTAAACTGAAAACGCTCGGCACTCACTTTGTTAATTCTAGTGTTGTATAGATACCAACTTTTTAATTTCTATTCTATTCCTATTCCGTTCTTTTTGTTTTTAATTATTTCTAT
>JAQGAW010003180.1:0-13132 GCA_034698025.1 Phthiracarus crinitus | reverse complement strand
GTAGTCTATGTTTTAAAGAGAAATTATTAACAAAAAAAATTCAATGTTTAAAAATTTTGACAATAATTCCATCAAAATGGCAATATAAATAAAAAATAAGTAGTGTATTACTTTTATTCGTTTTATAAATTTATTAAAATTGTTGTGTTTAATTTGGTTAAATAAATATTAAAACGAATTTCGTTTAAATTCGTTAATTAATTTTTTTAAAAATTAGTTTTATTTGTTTATTGAATTTATCATTATATTTAATGGACTTTTATTCATATTTATTTCATAAGAAAAATAATTTCAATATCAAAATTCTTCGAAAGATATTTTTCCGTCAATTTGCTGTGTTTTTTGTATTTAACGCTTAATTATTGATACAGTGAAAGCCTTTTATTTACACGATTTATTCGTTTTGGTATATTTTTCTATTGTTGTATCATTTATTTAAACGTAACACACTTATTAACACGTAATAATACTTAAAATATTGGCCTTAAAATGTTTCGTTTTATTTATTAAAACGAAATTAAATGAAAATAAGATTTGTTGTGTTTTATTTCGTTTAAATTGTTTAAACAAAAAAGTAAGACACTAAAAATAAGTGCTATTTTTATTGCTAGTTTATTAAATTTTTGAAGCTATTTATAGCGCTAGTTTTGCATGTAATTCTTGCTACTTTTTTGGATCTCTATTAATAACATAGCACATTGTGAAGAATAGGATATTTGAATACGAAAGCCATTTAAAAACTTCTTGTAATCAAAAAGTCAAAAAAAATTATTTATGGGTCAGTCTAGAAATAGCAAAACTAATAAAACTTACAGCAAAAAAATATAAAAACATTTTTATTTATTAGACATTAATTTATTACAATTATTATTTATCAATTATTGATAATTTAATTAACTATTTCTATTAATGGATCAAAACCGTTGCAATTAATTGCTATTATTTGAAAACAAAATGAACATTTGACCTAAAATACGATATAAGCTATTCATAGAAAAGTATAAATAAAGTAATTTTCAGTGGAATTATTTCGCTTAAGTTACTATGAATAACGATTAAAAGGATTAAAACCAGACTCGTTTATAAATAGAATGTTTTAACGGCAGGATAATAGCAAACATTGACTTGTTTGACCAGTATTTACTAAATATAAATTAAACAATGCAATAGCGATTACCAGTGATGCACAACGCTCGAGCGGATGGCGCTCGGAGATGAGCGCGAGCGCCGAGCGTTGAAATTTTACCGAGCGTGAGCGTGAGCGCCGAGCGTCGGGTGCTGAGCGCGAGCGAGCGTGCCGAGCGTAGGTTCCCATAAGTTATTTTGTAAAATTAGGATTATTTCAATTAAAAATTTTATATTATTCAAAAATTTATTTTAGCACAAACAAAAATAAATTTATAGTTTATAAAAAAAATTGTGAATATTCTTTATTTTTATTTATAATTTTATATTAATTAAATTTAAAATTTTTATATTAAGATTCCATTAAATTTACGCTCGGTTTACGCTCAGCGCTCGAGCGCGTAAAGAAAGTGAGCGCGAGCGTTTTCAGTTTACCCGAGCGTGAACGCGAGCGCTGAGCGTCATTTTTTTGCCGAGCGCGAGCGTGAGCGCCGAGCGTGTGCATCTCTGGTTATATTAGTATTTTTAAAAAATAAAAGATTTAATTATAGATATCAAATGAAGTCAACAAATATTTTTAAAACGTTTTGAAGAATGTAACAGGATCTAAGAATTTTTTGAATTTCTCAAGTTCATTACAACATATGCAAAATATGGAAACTATTGTTGAAAATTTTAAATGTTTGTAAGTTATTAAATATATTTAAGTTAAATATAACAAAAACATATTTTAAAGTGAAAATAGTCTGAAAGATTTTTTATATTACATTTTACTTAATAATCATACTATGTGTAATTTTTGTTGGACTAATATATTTGATTACAAAAAACTTACGCTAAAGAAAGAAAATCTTCAATATCATATGAAAATAATGAAGATATAAAAAAAGAAGTTACTTTTGATAGCGAAACAATAAAAAGTAATAAAGATTACTTCAATATTGCCGCTATAAAATTTTATTGTGAAATTGATAGAAATAAAGTACATTTTTAGGGTTTAATCAAAACATCATTGTTTTGGCTCGATGATGCACTAGCAAATTAAAAACTGGTTTAGTTTTATTTAACGTTTTTAAGAAATATTATTTAAAATTTATCTTTTTAGAACTTCTTTTGCTTGTTTATTATTATGAAATAAATGGAAACTTAAAAAATTTCGTAATTAAAAATTGAAAAATAAACTTCATAATGACGTGTTATTGAACTTTTTATACCAAGTAAAATGTTTAACTTCAATTTAAACAAATTATAAACAATCTAATGATAAAATCTTTTAGATTGCTAATGGAATGGAATTTTGGTTCAAAAAGTTGCATTTATCGATATCTTGCAGCTAGAAATGTTTTATTTTATGAAAATTTTCTGTTGGAAATAAGTGATTTGGGTTTATCGAAGATTGTGCGAAATGACTATTTTAGACTTGAAGTTATCGAACCTAGACCATATAAATGGCTTGCTTTTGAATCTTTGATTGATATGATTTATACATTTAAAAGTGATGACTGGATGTATGGAGTAGTATTATAGTAAATATTTACGTTTGGTTCAAATCCTTATAATGATATAGAAAACTAAAGATTTAATAGATAATAAATTTAAAAAAAGACTAGAAAGATCATCAATTTGCTCTGAAAAAGATATTTTTTACTTAATAAATGTTGGAATATTGAAGAAAATTCAAGACTGAATTTTCGCGAAACTTTTTTTTAATAAAAATAATGTACTAGATCCAAAGTATAATATTTAAAAAAAATAATTTGCTATCAATAAACAAAAAGCTATTTAAAAAATTAGCAATATAATATTATAATAATTAAATAATAATTTTTATATACCAAGATTATACTAAAAATTATTTATATAAAATTTTTTAAACATCAAAAAGAAAATTTTATCAATTTTTTTAAAAAAAATAAATATTCAACAAACTTAATATCATACAACTTCTTTACAATTTTTAAAAAAATTATATTACTTTAAACTGTTTAATATAATTTTTTTTAAATTTAATAAAATATAAATTAAAATATCATAAATTATAAATGAAATAAATTGTATAATTATTTTACAAAAAGTTTGCATAAAATTTTGAAAAAGGTTAATTAAATAAATTATAATCATTAATTTTAACAAATTTATTGCTTTACTTAAAATATAGTTAAAATAAATATGTTCTTCGATTTTTTGAAGTTATAAAACTTATTTTATGTTATTTGTGTAATTATCACTTATAAACTAATTACAGTTAAAAAATTTCAAATTTATTTGTTTATATTTAAAAATTGTTTAATTTAATTGTTACATTTACTAATCAATATTTATAATTAATTTTTAATAAAAGGAATTGAAATTTCTATTCTCATTTTTCAAAATATTTATATTTTATGAGATTTCAAATTTAAAAATAATTATTTCTTCATACTATATTTTTTAAATTTTAGAATTATTAAGAGTTTTATAAAGATTAAAATAGATCATATAAATGATTTATGTTTTTTATCGATTTAATTATTTGGTTAAATAAATTATAATTTTATATTTTATTTAAAATTATCTATTACATTTACTTAATATTTTAAAATATTATCTGGAAACAATATCAATACTGAAAAGTAACATTTTACAATTTCAAGTTAAAAAATATAAACTTTAATTTAACATTGAGAATTATTTAATTTACAGTTATATAACTTTTGCTTAAAAAGTTTTTAAATTTAATTTTAAATGAAAAACAACTGAAGATATAAATAATATGATGTGTTGATTAAATTTGTTTGATATTTTAAAATTCCCAACAAAGATTTTTAAATTAATATTTTTTTTTGTAAAACCTTATAAAAGTGAATATTTTTAATACTAATTTATAATTAACATAGGATTAAAGCTTTAAAACTTAAAATTTAATAATTAACATATTATTTATTATTTAATAGATTTAATTACTTTCAATTTAACTTTTTATATGTTAATTATAAATAACTTTTTTAAATAATATATTTTTTAAGTTATTTTTATTACCTTCGGTCCAAAACTTTATTTTTTATTAAATGAAAAAAGACAAAATTTATGACAACGCTAAATTACTTCAAAAAATTGCGATAAAATTATTCTCAAAATGTAATTTAATTGTTTTTATAAATTTTGTTAGTTGACTTTCTTCGAAAGTAGTCCAGCTTATGGATTTGACCATGTATGTCCTTCTGTCCGTCCGTCTATCTGTCTGTCTGTACGTGTGATTTTTTATATTAATAAAGGGAATTTAACTGTTCTTTATATTAATTAAGCGATTTGGTATCATGCGAACTATTGAATTAAAGACAATATATGTATAAAATAACCTAATAGAAAGTCAGACCTCTATGAATATGTCGTTCTTGTTTGGATATAATATTGGCAAATAAAGCGTTTATAGCTTTTATATTAGAAAATGACTTATAAAAAACTTAGTTTAATGATTAATAATTTGTCAAATTATATTTTAATTCAACAATCAATTTAGTTAAATTGCAAATTTATATTTTTAATTAGCCCAGTATTTATAATTTTCAGGAAGATAAGTATAACACATATGCATAAAATAATGACACAGAGATACTATTTAATTATTAATTTGAATAAAAGTAAAGATAATTGAAAAATTGAACATATATTGTATAATACGAATTATATAATAGCTAAAATATTAATTTTTAAAAATATATTGAGAAATTGTACAAGTTTAAAACATAAATAAATTTTGAACTTTTTTAAAATTAAAAATATTGCTTATAATTTTTAGATTTAAAATACTTTATTAAAAAAGTAACTAAATTTAATGTTTATTTCACTTTAAATTAAAATATAATATTTGAAATAAAGGAATAAAAAGTTTTTTAATTTGGTGATAATTTAATAGATTGAGTTCTTATTTACATTGTAAGTTCAATCTTATTTAATCTTAATTATTATTAAATGTTATTTAAACTATTATAATTTATAATGTTCATTTTTTTTAATAATTTGGTAATTTTAATTTAAATTATTCAATATAATTAAAAAAATTTTATTTAATGAGATTCATTTTAAAACTTTATTAAAAACAGTTTATTTGTAATAAAAACATATACAGTTTAACCACGATTATAGTAACTCGTTGGTGCAAATAAAATTATTTTCCTTAATCGGGTTTGCTATAATCAGAACAAAATATTATGGGCAAAATTTAAAATTTATATTAAAAAACATCATTAAAAACAATTGACTAAATTTTATGAAAAAATTCACGAAATATTCCAGAACTGTAATAGACTTTTCATTTAGAATTTCAGAAATTTTCTTAATTCCTTATAACTGGAGAAAGTTTACTTAAAATCGGAAAATTTCACCAAATTCGTAAAATGTTATTCATAATTATTATAAAAAGAGTTCTGAAAATATTTGTTAAAAATTATTTTTTGCACTTTATTAATTAACGATAATAATTATTAATAATAATTAATAATTAATAATAATTAAGACCCTAATTATGAATAATACATAACAATTTTTGGGATATTTTATGATTTTCAATAAATTTACTCCAGGTATAATAAAATTAATAAAGAATCTTGAAAATCCTTAATTAAAAGTGCAAAAAAAAAATAATTCTTAACAATTATTTTCATAACAATTTTTATAATAATTTTGTATTCTTTTCTAAAAAACAAAATATCACTTAAAATAAAAATACTTAATTTTCTTATATGCTTTATGGTATATTTCAATATTATATTTTTTTGTAATAAAAGATTTTTAATTGAATGTTATTAAAGTATTATAAGGTTTAATTAACTTAAACTCAATATTTAATAACTTTTAAATTTAAAATTTCTAACAAATTTTTTTTAAACACGGGACATTCTAACTTTTTGTCATTATTTTTTATAACTATTATCAAAATAATATTTATAAAACCTAACGAGAGAAATAATACATTATAATCCAATAGATTTAACATTGCAGCACTCATAGAAAAAATCAGTGAATGAAAAATTTGCTTTAATCGAAAATTTCTATAATCAGAGGTGTTATAATCGTGGTTAGACTGTAATATTCTCTATAAAGAAGTATTATGCATTTTAATTTTACTTTATTTTATATAAATTTTCCTTTATTCTGAAAAAATTTATTTTATGACTAAAATTAATCTGAGAAAATTTCTTTTATATATTTATTATATTTATAATAATTATTTTATTTATATAAATAAAATCGACTGCAATCATTAAATCTAATAAATGATTTAATATTTTTATTAAAATTTAATATTTATTAATTTAGATTGAAACATTGAAGCGAATATTTTTATACAAGCTTTACTCAAAGCATTGTTAATATAATTATATTTATATCTGACTATCTGTATAATTTAGTAATTTAATTTACGAATGATTTTAAACGGAACTATATTACAGTTGATATCGAATTGCAAACATAATAGGAAAGTTAAATATATTGAAATATAATTGATTTATGTTTAATAATTAAATTTATTATGTTATACTTTTGATTTTTTTAATATCTCGTTACAAATTTATCTTTTGATAAATTCAGTAGAATTCGTATCATTATTACATATTTTATCGAACTCTTGATGGTATAGCTGTTTTATCAAATGCAATCACTTTAATCTAAACTAAATTACAGTTGATTACAAACAAAAAAGAAAAGTAAAATAATCTTTTGTTTGATACCTATTAATTTATTGTAAATTTTTTGATAATAATTTAATATTATGTTAAACGTTAATTTAATAAAAGGAATCTTAATAAAATATTTTTATAAAATATGTATGACGCTAACTTTAAAACTAATGTATAAATATATCACGCGATATAATCGTATGATTTTTATATTGATGAGCGATATATACTGATGTCAAACCGAATTTTTTCCATCTTATAATTATTATTAAAAAATAAATTTTTAAACTAAAACTAAAAGTTTTAATTTTAAACTAAAACTTTAATATAAATATTAATAAAAATTTTTTTTTGTAAATTGGATGAATTAATTATATAATTTGATATTAATAAAACCATCTTTAAAATTATTAGATTTTAAATACAAATATTCTTTATTTTCTTGGTATGTTAATTTCAATTCAATCTTTTTTGATCATATTTTCTAATTTAAAAAACATTAAAATAAATATAAAATTTTTAATTATGATTTTCTCTTTATCTTATTTCGAAGGAATATCTTTTTTATTTAATAATTTCTTTTGCATAATAATAATATCATTATAAAACTATTTCTTCTTATCTTCTTTATCTATTATATATTCTGTAACAGAAGTCATATTTATTCTCAATCATTCACAAATTTCATTAATAAAATTAAATTTTGAAAAACAAATATGTTTTAGACAATATATAAAAAATGTTTAATTATAAAAAATATTTTTAATAAATATATTTTAATAGAATATTAGTAATTTTTTAGTATATTCTATAATACTTTAATTAATATAAGAACTGTTGACAAACAGAGGATAGAAATCCCAAAAACATTTTTATAAAATTATTTTTTAGGTTATCCAAACACGAATATACACTTTTATATGCAATGAATTCACCATAATAAAGTTTTAATTCAATATGTAAAGCTAACTCATTTTCTTCGTTTAATTTAATTAGAATTTAAAACAAACATTTTTCAACTTATGGGACTAATTAGAAAAAATAGAAACATTTTCTTGCCATCAATATAATTTACTGATCTGAATGTATTTAAATTTTTTAAATCTCCTGACAGTGTTAGTTAATTTGTTCACATTTAAGTAAAATACCAGTTTTTTGATAATTATAAATAAATCAGTATAAATTATATTGTATATAAGTTAAAGGAAAAATTTATTTAATTTTTTCTAATTTTAAAATTTATTGACTAAATTAAAAACTGTAACAACAATAACGTAATAAAAAAACTAGTGCTTAAAAACTAAATTAAGTTTTATCAAATAAATTGAACAAATAACCTTTTCTTTATCAATGGTATTTTCCTTGAAAATCCAAAATTAATTTAAAACATTAATTAAATTTAGAGCAATTATTTATGTGCATATATAACATTTATGCAAAAAATGGACATAATTTTCATTTTGCAATATCTGGACATAATTTAAATTATTGCAATAACTATGCATTTAACATAACATTTATATAAAAAATGGACATAATTAACATTAATACAATAACTGGGTATATTTAACATTAATGCAATAATTGGGCATAATTTTCTTTTTTGCATAATCTGGGAAAATTTACATTAATACAATATCTGGGCATAATTTACTTTATTTTTTGCAATATCTGGGAAAATTTACATTAATGCAATATCTTGGAATAATTTACATTGATGCAATAACTGGGCATAATTTTTATTTTTGCAATACCTGGGCATAATTTCCTTTATTTTTTCAATATCTGGGCATAATTTACATTATTGCAATAACTGGTCATATATAACATTTGTGCAAAATCTGGGAATAATTTACATTATTGCAATAACTGGGCATAATTTAAATAAGTTTTGCAATATCTGGTCATAATTTTCTTTATTTTACCAATATCTGGGCATTATTTTCATTTTTACAATAACTGGGCATAATTTCCTTTATTTTTGTAATAACTGGGCATAATTTAAATTATTTTTGCAATACCTGGGAATAATTTCCTTTACTTTTGCAATATCAAGGAATAATATTCATTATTGTTGCGATATCTGCGAATAATTTACATTAATGTAATAACTGGGCATAATTTTCATTATTTTTGTGATATCTTGGCATAATTTCCTTTATTTTTGCAATATCTGGGCATAATTTAAATTATTGCAATAACTGTGCATATATAACATTTATGCAAAAAATGGACATAATTTACATTATTACAATAAATGGACATATTTAACAATAATGTAATAATTGGGAATAATTTGCATTATTGCAATAACTTGGCATAATTTTGATTTTTGCAATAACTGGGCATAATTTTCATTATTTTGGCATTATCTGGGCATAATTTACATTATTATAATAACTGTGCATTTAACATAACATTTATGTAAAAAATGGACATAATTTACATTATTAAAATAACTGGGCATATATAACAATAATTCAATAATTGGGAATAATTTGCATTAATGCAATAACTGGGCATTATTTTCATTTTTGCAATACCTGGGCATAATTTGCATTTTTTTTTTATTTCTTGGGCCTAATTTGCATTATTTTTTTTATATCTGGGCATAATTTAAATTATTGTAATAACTGTGAATATATCATAAGTTATTTTATTAGAGGTGGGATATTTTGTTAAATCCAAAATCTTCTTGTAACAACAGAATTTATAAAAAATTGGTTTTAAAAACAAAATATACACAAATTTCATTTTAATAACAATATTAAAGAATAATCTAAAAAAAATTTAAATTTCGACATATAATTTCAAAATTTTTGATTCAATTAAAAACAATTTCTATCAAAACTTATGATTTTTTGGGATCTCTTAAAATTTGAGAGCAAAGAAATATGAATATTTGTCTAAATTATGAGTTATTAAAAAAAGTTCATAAATTTATAAATTTCTTTTAAAATCAAATAAATGAATCATTAACTAAAAATCTTTTTTTATAAAAAATGCTGATAAAATATTTTTTTTGATACAATAAAAAACAGAATTTTTTATAACAATATAGCATCAAAAAATTCTAAATCGTTTTAACAAAATTTCCCACCTCTAAACAGAACATTTATAGACATAATTTACATTATTACATAAACTGGGCATATTTAACATTAATGTAATAATTGGGCATAATTTTCTTTTTTGCATAATCTGGGAAAATTTACATTAATACAATATCTGGGCATAATTTACTTTATTTTTTGCAATATCTGGGAAAATTTACATTAATGCAATATCTTGGAATAATTTACATTGATGCAATAACTGGGCATAATTTTTATTTTTGCAATACCTGGGCATAATTTCCTTTATTTTTTCAATATCTGGGCATAATTTACATTATTGCAATAACTGGTCATATATAACATTTGTGCAAAATCTGGGAATAATTTACATTATTGCAATAACTGGGCATAATTTAAATTATTTTTAAAATACCTGGGAATAATTTATATTATTTGTGCTATAACTGGATTTATTTTATATAATTGCAATAACTGGGCATATTAAACATTAATGCAAAAACTAGGCATATTAAACATTAATGCAATAACTAGGTATATTATACATTATTGTAATATCTGAGCATATTTAACATTAATGCAATAACTAGGCATAATATACATTATTGCATTATCTGGGCATATTTAACATTAATTCAATAACTACTAATAAAATACATTATAACAATATCTGGGCATATTTAAAATTAATGCAATAATTAGTCATATTTAGCAATTATGCAAAAACTGGGCATAATTTACATTATTGCACTAACTGGTCATATTTAATATTTAAGCAAAAAATAAGCATAATATATATTGTTTTTGCAAGAACTGTGCATATTTAATATTTATGCAAAAACTGAGAATAATATACATTATTACAATAACTGTGCATAATTTATATTATTTTTGCAATAAATTGGCATAATTTACATTATTATAATTACTGGGAATAATTTACATTATTGCAATAACTATGCATAATTTTTATTATTTGTGAAATTATTGGGCATAATTTACAATAAAGCAAAAACTGGGCATATTTAATAATTATGCAAAAACTGAGCATAATTTACAATAAAGCAAAAATTGGGCTTATTTAATATTTATGCAAAAACTGTTCATAATTTACATTATTGCAAAAATTGGGCATATTTAATATTAATTCAATGACTGGGTATATTTAATATTAATACAATGACTGGGTATAATATACATTAATGCAATAACTGGGCATATATAACATTAATGCCAAAACTTGGCATAATTTACATTTTTGCAATAACCGAGCTTAATTTTCATTAATTTTTCAATAACTGGGCATAATTTACATTATTTTTGCAATAACTAGGCATAATATACATTATTGCAATATCTGGGCATAATTTACATCATTATCAATATCTGAGCATATTTAACTTTAATGAAAATACATATTTTCTCTTTAAAAGTTAAAGATAAATGAATAAATTTAAAGTAAAAATGTAAAACCCTTAAATTTTTATTTCGGATTCTTAAAAAACATTTATATAAGAATGAAATAAAATGTAATAACCATTAAAATTACGTTATAAAATTAGTTTATGAACAAAAAGCAGATAAATTTCGAAAAGATTTTACTTTTTAATTTTCGTTCGAAATGTGATATCAACAGTAATTATATTTGTATGATTACCTTTATATAAACAGTAAAAGAAATAAGTATAAATTAACATATATAATCATTAACTAAAGTCTTTTGGAATTATCAATTTGAAAATATTTATACATATTTTCTCGTTAAAAGTTAAAGATAAACGAATAAATTTAAAGTAAAAATGTAAAATCCTTAAATTTATATTTCGGATTCTTAAAAAACATTTATATACGAATGATAATAACATGTAATAACCATTTGAATTACGTTATAAAATTAATTTAGCAAATCCAATAGCTCCTTTGGACAAAGTGAGATAAAAATGAAATGAATTTAATATCACGTAACGGATAAAGTTTGTCCATAAATAGAAACTCAATATATTAATGTTAACCTCGAATAAAATAATATTCTTATTAATGAATAAATCTCAATGATATCATTTTGTTATTTATGTATAATAAAGCACTAGTATTACTAACTAAAAATTATCGTTTATTTCAATAATAATCAACTCGATTAAAGAAATTAAACATGATATTTTCATAAGAATAAAAGTTAAACCTTTATAACAAAAGAATTTATTTTATTTTTAAATTCGAATAAAATAAGATTTATAAAATATATTCAAAATATGAAACATGTGAATTACAATTTGATTTTTGTTTAATTTATCATTATCTATTAAAATATGTTTCAATACTTAGGCATTCGGAAAAAGATTATATATTTTATCTATTTAATAAAAATATTAATGAATTTTTTATTGTACTCTTAATATATGTATTTCACTTAAATTTAATATTTTTATTTAGATTTTAAACTACTTTCATAATACATTTGAAACGAAATTTTTCATCTAAATTGGGTTAACAAAATAACGAATATAACTATAAGGCAAATACATTAGCAAAACAGTAACTCATTTTTGTTTATTAACTTTTAATCCATCGTAAATTTTTTCATGATATTTTTTTATAATGTTATAATTTAATTTATTAAAATCAATCTTAATTTAAATCTTAAAGATTTTAATTGTATAATGAAATTTGATGAATTTTGAAATAAAATTAATAACAACTGTGATTTCAAATAGAAATTGACCAAAAATTAAAATTAGAATTTTTCTTTACAATTGAACATTGCTATTAAAACGATCATGAAAGCAAAATATTTCAGTTGAAAAATAAAAATCCAAAAAAGTTTATCGAAGTTATCTAATGACACATTAATGCTGATTTGTATTTCGAAATAAAAGTAATAACTTAACTGTGATTTCAAATAGAATTTGCAACTATATATTTATAAAATTGTACTCTTATGTACAGTAGACTAATTTGAAACAAATAAATTATTTTTATTATTTAATGTTTTTGTAAATATAAAGCATTTAAAATTAAAGTGCTTAATATTTATAAAATTTAGATATACTTAAAAAATTCATTAATATTGAAGGGTAAACAAAATATACAGAAAATTTCTTGAAAGAATTCCTTCATATACTTATATATCCATAATACATTGTAAGTGTTACATAATGGTTTGGGTGGTTTAGGTAAAGTCGAAACATTAGAATCTATATTTTAAACTATTGACTTAGTGTTTTGTAATAATATAAATTATATTAAATTTATTTACCCATATAAAAGATTAAT
>JAQGAW010003179.1:0-13134 GCA_034698025.1 Phthiracarus crinitus | reverse complement strand
AAGACCTGGACTCGGACCCGGACCTCAAAAGACTCGAGTCCGGGTCCGAGTCCCGGGTTAACTTTTGGACATCTATATCTGCCTATGTGTGTTTTAACAAAAATTGGTGTCTGTGTTCCATTCCACCCTTTGAACCTACGAAGCCTGCCATAAACTTAAATCAAGAAACTAAATCTAATAACTAATATTTTACTTACGGTCAGAAATGTGAGCGCTATATGAGTTCTTATTCTTTAATATTCTTGTAAAATTAGAACAAGTATAGCCCTGTATTATTAAATCCTTCTTTTCAAATTTAATTTATTTTTAAATATAGCTTAAGATTTTTATACTTGATATTGTTTTAATAAAATAATTAAAACGAAAACCTATTTTCTATGAAACTAGTTGGACAAAAAGGTATTGGATAAAATAGCCACTGGAAACGAGACCGGAACCGAACAAATACTAAAAGTGTGCTGCAAGTATTCCGGTTCGGGACTTAACCGAACCTGTGTCACGAAATGTAAGCGTTATATCTGCCGCACCCACAAAAAAATCTTCCCATTATTATAATTAGAAAAATTTGATTTCATATTTATCCCAACAGGCGAGTCATTATTCGCCAAATTCGATATGAATGACTCGATGTCGGGAGTCATACTGCTTGTGATATCGCTAGTGGTTCTCTGCACTTGTCTAGTAGTTATGGTGAAAATACTTCACTCTATGTTGAGGTAGAATTTTACATCGAAATAAATCATGAATAATTTATTATTTATTAACGACAAAATAGAGGCCCAATCGCTCTCATAATCAAGAAGACAATCAATAAGGACTACGCGTTTCCGTACTCAGTGCTCGTGAATTACGCGACAATTCTTATCGGTTGTATTCTCACGATTCTCGTGCAAAGCAGTTCCATATTCACTTCGGCACTGACGCCTTTGGCCGGCATTGGCGTGATATCGCTCGAACGCATATACCCGTTGACACTGGGTTCGAATATTGGCACCACGACTACAGGTTTAATTTTGTTTTTAAAATAGTTTTATCATTTTAATGGGAAATAAAAATAATATGCTTATTAGTTAATAATTTTCGGTAAATATTGCCGTAAAAAACTGAACAAATACTGGACAGTTCTTATTGCGAAACAATTTAATCGGAATTTATCGATGAAAGTGGCGATAAATAAATTACCATTGATTTTGGGTTTTTGTTTTGGCATTTGTTAAGTACATTAATCACGTTAATACGAAGTGATCCGTACATATATCAATGCCAATAAAAGTTAAAAATAGTCAAAATAATTAACGTAATTTAAATGCACGTGTAATTAACGTGAAATAAATTCAATAACAAGATCGATAACTGTAGCCATAAATATTGGAAGTTTTTGTTATTTTCATTGATTGAATTTCAGATAAGACCCTAGTTTTTTCATGAAAATATGTTTCTAAATTTGGACACTTTCTTATGACTATTACTTACCATTCATTATCAATTAACCCTAAAAATCGTATCATTTATTTCTGCATTTCAATAGCACACTAATCCTAGAAAACATTCTTTTTATCACAATAATTATATTTCTATTCTAAACATAGGCATATTAGCAGCGCTGGCAGCGGTAGACTTGCACGACACACTGCAGATCGCTTTCTGCCATTTACTATTCAACGTGACCGGAATCATCATCTTCTATCCAATTCCATTCATGCGACTGCCGATACCGTTGGCCCAAATGCTTGGCAATATCACCGCAAAGTACCGCTGGTTCAGTATTTTCTATTTAGTCGCGATGTTCTTTCTACTGCCGATAATCGTGTTCGGCCTATCAATGGCCGGAACGTTCGTATTCGCGTGCATCGGTGGCCCGATATTTATTCTATTCATGCTTGTGATAGTGATTAACGTAATTCAACGAAAGAAGCCTATTCTGTTGCCATTAAAGCTACAAAACTGGGAGTTTTTGCCGCTATGGATGCACTCGTTAGACCCGATCGACGGCATCATTACGAAACTGAGTGAGAAAGTGGCGTGCATGTCGTGTTGCGTGCAGGACTCGTCCCGACACGACTCGGGCCCTATTGGTCAGAGGACTTTCGAGTCCCAGTTGCATATACTGGGGTCCATGAAAAACTCTAATAGTGACGCGCAGCTAAAGAGTCACGTTTACGATAACGATGGCTATATTATCCAAATGAATGGCATTAATAATAGTAAAGTGAATGGCAAAGAGGTTACGAATTTGTGATGATTGGCTATATTTTCGTGCGATTAGAAAGTTTTGTGCGTGTGTTTATGTAAATATATTTTTTGGCAATGAGTATTAGTGCGTGAATGAGTGAGTGAGTGAGTGAATCATTTCCATAAAATAGTGTTTCTCTTTTTCTACACAATTATATTACTATCACCACATTTTCGATAAATTTATTTTAAGTTTAGATTCTTCTTTTTATTTTTTATTTTACACTAAATAAATAAATATTTATATATATATATTATGTAAAGATTATCTTCTTTTTCGATAATATATTTAGGATTTAATGATTTAATAATACCGTAATTTGATTGTAAGGTAATTTGATTAACAAGTGTGAGGGAATTTTCTTATCGAAACCTGGAAGATAATCTGAAATCTTTAATTATTTGGCATTTAATTATTCAAGAAAATGATTTTTCTTAGAGTCATGATTTTTTTTCAAAAGAATTATAACGATTCGATTGAAAGTTTTTGATTTTTTTCTGTTAAATTATAATTCTATTCATATAACTTGATATAATTTTATTTTAGTAATACTTAACTACTATTAGTTATAATTATATGCAATAATTAAAATATTAAAGCGTTTTGTAATAACATTCCACAAAAGAAAAATAAAAAACATTGTTTAACAAAACACAATCAAAATAAAAATCATATTAAAAATAATAAATAAATTTTATTTTAAAAAAATCAAATAACTATTTTAAAAAAGAGTTTTTGAATTTTATATTTTTGATTTTATATTTCGATAATAATTTTTGAATTTTATATTTGTCATAAAAATCAATTATAACTGTTTTACGTCTTGTTTTTTGTATATTATAGTTATCACAAAATAGTTGTGCCGTTGATTACAGAGAAACTTCATCTTCAAATCGTTCGAAGAAAACAAGAATCATATCAATTACAAACGAGTAGCATATCGTTTGGTATTCCAATATTGTGATAGAATTAAAAGGAGGAATTTAACAAAAATTTTCTGTGATATTTTATGCACACCAAAAATTATATAAAAGATAAAATATTTTTATTTTATGATTAATATTAAAAATAACTATTTATTTGTATACAATAGACTTTGCAATGTCTAAATGTAAACTTTTAATGAATTTTAATAATTCTTATTAACACCAAATTTAATGATAATTTGTTATTTTATCAATAAATACGATGATTTTATGTATGAATTTTGTTCAACCGAATTATTTCTTTGTAACTAAAACGCTTTTTGTTAGACAATGAAGACATATTTTAGTTTAAGAAGACGCACTATAAAGTACAAAGCAGTGCAAAATTTTTTACTTATTATTTCTTTTCCATATAAGTTAATAATTCAAAATTATAGTTTTAATATAATCCTGAAATTACTTTATTTCAACTTGACGTTTTTAATTTTTTACGTACTGGCTAATGTGTTGGGTTTGTCTGGTTTTTAAGAAGTCCTTCGGTTACGTTTATCCGGATTGATTTTATTAAATTCCTCTATAACTATGGAAAGAAAAAAGGTATTTTATTACAATGATAGTGTTAACAATCCTCACTCATAAGCCGACGCAAATATAATTGAGTACTTTATATTACACCATTGTTACACAAAGTTGGGTGCATCTCAGGGTTGACCACATAGAAATCTGACAATTTCTCACGTTACCCTGACAATCATACAATAAATCCCTTTCGAGCTTGTATAATTATAGCGACCAAAATAGGGATTTATAACCATATCTCTTATATGTTACATTAAGTAACAATAAATTTTTTATCTAAATTATTCATTCATAGAGAAAACTGTTTTTATGTTTTAATTAAAAAACGCTTTTTCTAAGCAATCAATTGTATTTGCAGTGCAAATTTTGCACTTTATATTCTATTTAGTAACGAATTATTAGTTTAATTGTTTATACCCGTATAATATTATTCATCAAAGAATTTTGAAAAATAAACTTAAAATTATTATATCTTAACTAAATAAATAATCTTTATTTAATTCTAACAAATTTGATTTACAATCAGCTGTGAATTACTTAAAGTGCATGTATTTAGTGAAAATAAAAATGCATTCAATGATAAACAACAGGTATATGTGATGCTAAACATTTAATGGCCTGCAATGAGGCTTAGGTGATGACCAAATGCCATCCGATTCGCATCGGAGTATAGGCGAACCCAAAAGTCTGTATCGCTTATGACAAATAACGGTTACTTTCTCGTCGATGTTGTAATGAAACTTTGTTGGCTCGATGTGACCATTTGCCAGATCTCCTATAATATTATGTTTTATTAAGTTATTTAAGTTTACGATTGCAATTTGGATTACCTGGGTATTCGCAAACAGCTTTACCTGAAAATAAATCGATTAACAAAATCGGATATTTTAGCATTAAATGCGCATACATATTGGTGGCGGTGAAGACCACGTGCCGTTATTCAAACATATTGCCAATGATTGTCCGATTATAACATGTCCGCAATTACACATAAATCGAACATAATCGCCAACTAAATGGTGGCCACTCTCTAGTAAACGGCCGTTTTTTGGAACAATTGGGTCACTGCACGATATTGCTAACGGGAAATATAATTAATAAGTAATTTACAATTTATAAACCCATGGTTTCATTAAATTAAATTAGGATTAGTTAAATGAATAAATAAATTACGTTCACAGTGCGGAATGGCATCGCTCCACGAACTGTTTGCGCACGTTATCGACTCCGATCCGATTAGTCTATAGCCTTCCGAACACGCAAAATACACACGAGACCCGTAACTTCGATTATGATTACTTATTCGCAAATTGATATCATCGTCAACATTAATGTATGGACACTTGATTTCTATTGGACAAAAAATTATACTATGAAATACATACTTATAGGCATTCTTTTCCTAAAATCAATGTATAGTAAAATGTTAATAAAGCTTACCATAATTTAGCATATCTTTTTTTTATAATTCATAAATAATGGATTAATTTTAAATCTTAAACCTCAAATCACTGGTATAAAAGATTAACATAAACCTACATGAATAATAAATCTTTGTATGAACGAAAGCTAAGCACAATTTTTGCATGCATAGTGAGGCATACATTATGCATATCTGTTCATTTGAACAGTTAGTCGTATGCGTTACTAGCAATACAAGCGGTATTCAGAAATCCTTTAAAGTCAAGATAATATGAAAATTATGCGAAAAAAATCCATAGCAAATACAAATCAATGAGCGAAATATGCATTAATGATTTATTAGTAAAACATTTGTTGCTTACCCTTACATTGAGGCGCATTATCCGACCACAATCCAGTTGGAAGACATGTAATCTCTTGCGCTCCATTCAGGTAATAGCCTTCTATGCAAGAAAACCGTGCCTTCGAATGCATGTGATTGCTCTGTACAGACATCACACGATTAGCGCTATAAGAGTCAATGATTGGACATTCAACTTCTGGGTTTCCGAAAGAAATAAAACAATTCTTAAAAGTTAATCGTTTTGTATGCATTTGGATATGAATTACCTTTGACAGCAATTTTAATGTGATTTGTTTTCCCATTAGGTGTGGTGCACGTGAAATCTCCGCTGTCATTGAGTTTGGCGTAGTATATCGACAACCTGTACTTCCAAGCCATATCATCGGTATTAATAGCCCATCCTGTGTTGTATTGTCTACACGTTTAGATTTTATAGAACAGTAGAGGAGATAATGAAAGAATTACCCGTGTATTGCTAAGTATGTATTTATTTTGAGCGAATTTATGCAATAACTTATATAATAAAAAGTAGCAAATGATATGATTTTGATTCGCTATTAATCTTAGGCTTTAGGGGGAAAAGCGTACATCAAAGAAGCATTCTTGCGTTTTTTTATGGAAAATTTAATATAATTTTAAATTTCAGAGGTCGTATTATTGATAAGAATTACATTTTCTGCTGATTTATTTATATTATGATAGATCGCCTATTATTGGTTTATTATTAAAATCAATACCTTTCAACATTAGTCCACGTCCATAGTGGTTCTCCACTCTCTCTTTGATAAAGGCAGTCAAAATAGGCAATAGTAGCCGGAACTAGAATTAACTGTCCCTCTGAGTCTACACCGGAATTTCCATCCACAATCGTGTACACAATCGATGGCGGAGAATCAACTAATTTTATTAATAAAATTTCCAAAAAGTTATCGACGCAAAAACTCTATTAGAATTTTCCTCTTTAAATCAATTATTTTAGGATTAGTTAATTTCTAATAGTTATGGGTAAATGATTAAATATAAAAGAATTTTTATTTTACAAAAGAATTTTTATTTTACAAAAGAATTTTATTTTATCTTTAAATTTTTTTGTCTGTGAACTTTATATATGTAAAAGAATTTATTTGTATCAAAGAATTTTATTTGTATCAAAGAATTTAATTTTTATCAAATAATCTTATTTTTGTCAAAGAATTTTTCTTGGAGAAAAGATATTACATTTTGAGAAAAGAATTGCAATATTTTCAAATTGAAAATAGTTTTTAAAATATATTAGAATCATAACAATACAAGAACGGCAAATTCATAGAGAGCTTACTTTCGAATTGTTTATAGAAAATTTATTAAACTAGTCTTTAAGTCAATACTTTGCCAGATATCAAATCCCATAATTAAAATGAAGGATAGATTGAATCCCTTTATAAATAAAAAAGAAAGGGCAATAACAGACGAACGGAGACAGACAGACTGTGTCAAAACCATAAGCTGGACTTCCAGTCAGTTAAAAAATTTAAAAAATTCTCAAAGAATTTTTGCCAATATAACCAAAGAAAATTTAAACGTATTATTTTCTAATAACGCGTTATATACTATTCTTATAAAATTGAATTCGAAAATCTTACGCGAAAAATTCGTATAGAGCGATGTCGCTTCGCAGTATGGCATCGCCGTATCCCACACAGCGTCCACGCATTCCATACTAGTATTGCCGTGAAACTTATATAAACCTAATTCTTCGCAGCGTGACTGCAGAATATTCAATTTATAAGTAATCTTATTTGTGTTGTTGTACTCTCTCGACACTTTGCTACGCACAACACATTGTTAGCGCGTTTAATTATTTTGCGGTTTGTAACAAACATATTCTTTGTATTTCATTACGGCTAACCAATGTAGGATTTATAGCAAAGTATACGGCATTACACTGTGCAAACCTGGATAGATTGTCCATGAGGTATAGCGATGCCATCGCCGGAATCAATAAGCAACTGAACGCCATTATGCGTTACTATAATTCGGGCATCCGTTTGGCGTAAATGGCAATCACGCCGTATCGGTGAAAACTCGTCGCCTAATTATTAAATAACTCTATCAGCATAAGATAAATGTTTAACAACTCTGCGGGCATTGGATTGTTTGTATTAATCAGCGACGCGTTATTTGGTTAAATAAAATTAGGACATTTGGTTGTAATTTTCGGACAATAATTAAAGAAATTGGTGGTTTCCAAAAAGCAGATAAAAAACAGAAAGCAAATATAATTAAAACTGGAATTTAATATTAAAACTTTTATAGTATCTTTAATTCTAAATAAATTGTGATATTATAGGGTTATGTTCCATCCAGGAGATTATCTATTTGTTAAATTTGTTAAATACACATATTTATGAATTAAATAATGATTTTTAAGTTTAATTTTGTTAAAAATGCTAAAGTATAATTAACTATTCTAACTAAAATTTTAATAATTTTTATAATTTCTAACTAATTTATTTTATTTCTAACGATTGAAATTTTTGTAAATTTGTCGTTAAAAGTTGAATATCCAAATAATTTGTATTCAATATTTGACGAGTTTTATGTTTTTTTCCGAAAATGAATATCTAAATTTTTTTTAAAGAAATCAAATTATTATCGTATAATTCAGATGAATTTCAATTGTCCAAGAATTTTGGAAATTTTTTGAATGAAAACAATTCTCAGATTATGTTAATATTATGTTTTAGTAAATAATTTTCTAACGATTTGACCATTTTTTTCTAACTATTATTAAACTATTTTGCGCACTTTTTTCGAACAATTTTCATAACCCTAGTTATTATTCTAAGCTGTATATGTATTTTCAAATATATAATTACTTTAGTTTTAAAAATTGGTTTTAATTAATTTGGAATTCAATTAATGCAATTATTTACTCTCGATTTTCTATTATCACGCAAAGAAGTGAAACAATTTAAACTAAAAAATATCAAGAAACATACCATTTTGAAGCGCGCAAAGCGGTCCAACCCACGCACCATTCAAGCATTTAATTTTGCAAACGCGCTTCTGTTCCATTGACCCAAACAAACCGATAAACTGTATTTCATCGATTGAAGCGAATTCATTACCGCCATTAACAGTGCCATCAATATCAGGCGATGGCAACCCATTTACTAATACTTCAGGCGATGAGCACACAACTCTATGCGAATTATTTTTTTCGGTTAAATTCGAACTGATGTTATTGACAAATATCGATTTGATCGTTTTATTGGCACCTAATAAGCAATGCAAATAAAAAAATTGATCAAATATCGAAATTCAAATAAAGCTTATATTTACTTGTTGCGCCATTTTTATATAAATAAAGATTTTTTTCTTAGCTTTTATTGAATAAACATTTACTAGAAATTGCACTTAAGATCTATCGAATATATTATTCTTACTTAACGAATATTTATCAAATGATTAATAAATTTTATAGCTGTTTATATCTAGGTTTCGCTGAATTGTAAATTATACTTAAATTTAATCGAAAGATTATTTTGACAATAAATTGAATTTCGTTTCATTATTTATTATGGATATATATGTATGCGTATATTAAATAAGATTATTTAATTAATTAGAAAGAATTTTTCTAATACTTTAATAAACTTAATTATTTGAAGATTCTCTTGAAATTAGAGATTATTTTATGATATTTTTCAGATGAAATTAAAATATTTGCTTATCCTTTCTATTATTCTACTTTTTATACTATCATTAACGATAATTATATACGTAATAGGTTTTTGAACGCGTGTTCAATCAAACTTTACTGGTTATTCAGTTTGTATTTCTTAAGTGAGTTTTTCCTGCCTTTTAAATGTTATTTCTAATCGTATGTTGCAACTGATTTAATGTAAAATGTTTAGAAATGAATTTCTCTGAAATCATTAAAATACTTCGAAATTCTATCAATTATATTAATATTAATATTCCAACAAAAATCGTTAATTTAAATTAACATAATCCGAATTATTTTATCATGAATCGTTGTTATTCAAAAGAAATTATTAAAAAAAGCTGAATTTTTGAGAAACATATCTTTTCAAATACTGTTTAATCTAAATTTTTAAATCTAAATTAATCAAATAATATTTAAACGATTTTTGTTTATTAAACATTATATAAATAAAAGTTTAGTCTGTCTAATGACTTAAACTATAAAACAACCAAAATTAATTCGTCTAAAGTTTACATAAAAATTTTATAAAATAATTTTTTTGTTTAAAACTAAAACATACGTTAAAACTCAACTTATTTAAATAAAACCAAGACAACTAATCTTTTAATCTTTTTAAAATTGCTTGAGAAATCCATTTTAAAGATAGCATAGATTATTATAGTCTTATTAACTAAATATCTTCCATAACTTCTCAAAGAACTATAAGAATTCAAAAATAGATCAATAATAAGACGCTTTAGTAAATTGAGCTATTATTAGAACCATTTTTTTATATCGTTCGTTGAACATGCTCTCATAAATTTTTTAATCATAAACAAAAAAATAACGTTTTTTTTATAAAACTAAATTTTATTTAAATTTAATAAAACACTCAACCATTTAATAATAATAAATGATATAATTATGTAGATTACCTCCAAAATTTCGTTTCACTCTCCTGTAGTAACTAACAATCTCAGACACATTTTCTAATTGATGGGTACGTGACATAGCATTCCATTGCGGTAATCGATCGTAAGTTCTTCGCGCATTATTTATGTTTACATTCAAATACGTAGCACGCAATTTCAATTAAATACAGGAAAAAATTAGATTTATTTCATCACAATTTACGATTTATTAGAAATATTTATTCAAAAAAATGTTAACAAAAACACGTGCAAATAAAATAAAAAACTCCATTGAATAAAACGTTAAAACTTACCCAACACCACTAAATAAAATTATAAACACTATACAGTAGTTATGTAGCATTTTTTCAAAATTGAATGATTAGCGGATATCTATTAGAAAATAAATGACAAATAAATCAGTTGACGCCGCAATAAATACGATTACTGAACAGATTCTAGTATTCGTAGCATTTCTATCAATTATCGATTGCTCATTGCTTTGTTGATCGCGCACTAAATTCGTTGCAATGTGAATCACGATTTAATGCTACGATCGGTATCATTGTTCCGTTTCTACCATGCATTTCCAATTTTCGATATCTTATTAGGAATCACATCAGAATCAAGCTTTGGCTACATTTTCTGCGAATATTTATTAGAAATACTCCTGCATTGAAGAGCGTTCACAATATGATGGAGCACTGAATATCTTTATATAGTGAAGCGTAAAACTTATGCCGCACTTACACAACATGTATGTTAGTCCTGCGCGTAAGTCGACAGTCACTGCGTATCGATAACGCTATTTTTGCCGTTAACACTACAATTTTAGTGTATTCAATGGTAAGGTAAATAACGCTACGAAATAAATAAATTTAATATTAAAAACCTGACGACTATACAAAGTGATCTTCGGTAACAAATAAAACGTTGATAAAGATTTTGTGCTAAAGAATTTGTTGATAAATACAAGGTTTATTAATTTTCCAATATATTTGTTCAATTTTTTTTCACTTTTAATTTAACATTAAAAAATCAATAAACAATTAAAATTAACAACAATATAATAAAAGTAACCATTTTTATATTACAACTTATTTAAATAAATTTTTTAAAAAAAGAAATAATCTCTAAATACCCGTAAAAAATTTAAAAAATCTCAGTATACTTCATCAAACGATACCAAAGAAAAGGTGTCTCTAATAAAAGCTCAATTTACTAAAACATCTTAATATTGATCTTGTTTTTTTGGTTGCTCTGAATCAGAACTTCTATTAGTCCTTTGAGACAACTAAAGCTAAAATACTACATTACTAAAGAATTATAGGCAATAATGCGATAGAAATTTAAGCTTTCTTTTAAATGGATTTCTCAAGCAATTTTAAAACTCAATAAAAACTATAAAAACTAAATATATGATCATATATATGAATATTATTATGTAAATATGGCTAAAGATTATGGACATCTTTGACATAAATATAGATTAATAAAAATCATTCTATATAAAAATATGAACGAACGGCACCAGATAGAGACAGTATCATATCTAATCAAATGATAAGAATTCGAGCTTCATATACAAATAAAAATAGGTAATTATTGTCAACGTGCGAGTTAGTACTATTACACGTTAGCACATGCACATTAGACAACAGTGTTGTTGTCGTTTCTTTGTTTTTTTATTTGTGATTTCATTTAGATTTCTATTTTTAATGTCAAAACAGGCTCCACGTGTATTGAGTGGGTATGGCTATGTCGGCAAATTTGTCTAACTTTAATTAGGCTCGAATATCGATAGTTTACAAAAATGAGCTAAAGTTGGATAGCGATACCCGTGTCATATATCATGAAACCCACGGAATCTTCGCTGTTCAACAATGAAACTCTAAAATGTTTTGCCGATAAATTTTCGAAAACAAAAAAATATAGAATTTAATATTACGTTACTTATTAATGTTTACAATTATTCATTCCATTCAATAAATTTTCAATAAATTTAGCCAAATTATAAATTTTTAATTAAAACACATATAAAAAAAATAAGAATATCGTATTTCTATTCGAAGAAAATAAAATTTACAAAAAATTACAGTTATGTAACTATAATGTCAAAAAATTCGAAATTTGAAACAGAAGCTTTTGGATACAAATTGTTTAATTATTGGCTCGAACCCGGCAGTTGGGAGTCCTTAATATTTGGTGCCCAACTCGAACTCTAATTCGCAACATCTCTTCAACAATAGTTCATGTGTTCATTTCTGTCGGTGTAACATAAAATAACAATATTAGAAAACAAGAGATTTCCCGTTGCTAATGCAACGGTTTAGAAAATTAAAAGTATTTAAATCTATCCCGAGATATACATTTTAAATTCTATTCCTGTGTAAATATCTTAACCCGGATCTATGATTATTTTTTCCCTGTTTCAGAACACATTAAAGCAACAGAAAGCAACGCTGAGGTGTCATAAAAGGGTGCATCGTTGCAGTCTCACCACACTGTAAATTTGTTTATGTATGAAAATGTGCAGTATATGAATGAATGTTTTGTGTTAGCATTGTGAGTATTTGTATAACAGACAGATATGATAAATGGTTTTCGTTTTCTTACAATTGATCAAAAATTTTTCAAAACTTTCAATTTTTTTGCTTCCTTGAATTTCTCAAATTTTGGGTGGGGAGGTCGAATTTTCCAAATTTCTAGGGAGGGTCAACTCTAAGCTAGCACCCACCTTGTTTAACTATGCCTTATACCTCGTAAAATTTACGTAATTTAAAAATATTGCGGAATCGATGTTTGGGAATCGAGTATGTGAATCCGTTCGACTACAGTATTGTATATACTTCAATATTCATGTTTGTCTCGTGAAATTGAGTCGCGGCTTTTTCGATTAGTTATTTTCATTGTGTAATTCATTAGGCTTTGCGGTTTTCTGTACTCAAATACTAGTGTTGTATAGATTTTTAAAAACAAAAATAAAAATCGAATAAAAAATAGATTTCTATTTCGATTTATCGAAATAG
>JAQGAW010003178.1:0-13135 GCA_034698025.1 Phthiracarus crinitus | reverse complement strand
TTACTGTAATATTAAGTTATGATCTGAATGTAAGAGCTAAATATAGAAATATTTATTGGAATTGAAAAGTTTGTAGAAAATCAGGAAATCTATGTCAATCGCTTTCTAAGTAACTATTGTCTTATAGACCTTGACCTCATATTTTGTTGGATTACTTCTCTATTTCAAACACATTAATATTTCACTATAAAATTTTTGCTTACACATTAACTATTATAATATATAAACTATTGACTTGATTATTTAATTTGTAAATTTTATAGTTTTTATTGTTGAAGTTTTATGACATATGACATATTATAGGTTATTCATCCATAGAAACAAAATTAAATGTTGAAATTTTAAATTAAAATTTTTAAATTGCAATGAACTTAGATTAGCTCATGTGAAACTAAAAAAGACATTCACTATTCTTTTAGGGAAGTGTATATTTGTTGCTTAAAGATTATCTAAAAACTGTTTGCAAACATTTTGAAGCTATGTTTGCAGACAATGTTTGGCTCGAAAGTAATGCAAAACAAGTAGAAATAACTCTATATTCGTATTCAGTTTACTAATCATTTCTTAATACCGGTATACAGGAGTTGTTTGTTAGTTGGCGATAGATGACGTTTTAGGTCACGTGTATGTAAGTTGTTAGGGATACCAATACAAAGAAATCGTAAATAATAACAATAGTAAGCATTTTTTAAACGATTTCCCTTTTTAATATACACTACGCTATGTAGAGTCGATCTTAATGTATCGCCAACTAACAAACAGCTCATGAATAGTGCAGCTAATCGTTTGTATAATAATAATTAATGGATAATTTTGGGCTCAAAAGTGGAACTGTTGGGCTTTTAAGTTAATCTTACTTGACCTCATTATTTTGACCCCAATGTTTGATCACTAATTATTTCGGTTCCTTTGATATTTTTTTTATAAATGCGTGCTAAATATATAGTTCAATAGATGAAACATGTTTCTAATAAACGGTTATAAAGTGGCAGAAGCCTTAAACATACTAATATACGGTTATAGAGTGGCAGATACAACAAATTTTATTATTATACAGTTATCGAGAGGCAGATGCCACTTACTCACTATTATACGGTTATCGAGTGGCAGATATCAAATACTCACTTTTATACTATTAATGGATATATACGAATGTAGTTAATTTAAGGAAATTATATGAGTCTATTTTAAATCTCTTAATAAATATAAAGATTGAAAAATTCCCTTAATAAATATAAATAAATAAATTGTTAGAAAAGCTTAAATAAAATAGTATTAATCGAGTTATATTATAATCATAGTTCGCATAGATGTGAGAAGTCGTTATAGTCTTATTTCATCAAATTTTGTTGCGATGACAAAATCACTGCTAACACTCACACGACCATCACTTTTCCATATCAATACAGACCAGACTCCCAAACGGTCCCCGATATGTCAGTCCCCGATGATTTCCTCGGGCCGGGCTTTGATTTAAATATTTTATGGCACGAAATGCCACTTAATTTGAAGTTTATTCCAATAACTTTTGTCTTGTAAACGAAATTATGTTTTGCTAATTTAATAATAACATTATAATTACATTGTTAAAGCATATAAGACTTTCAAAAGTACAACATTTATCATTTAATTATGAAAATATCTTATTTTTAGAGCGAAAAGCAATTATAATTAATTGAGCGCTCCTATGCAATGTCGGGCCGAATTGGACCGGGCTTTGCGTTTATTAAAAAAATACGGGCTCGGGTCGGGCCTTAAAATTTTAGCAATTTGTAAGTCTAATACAGACAAACGGCAACCAAACAAGCATAACAGACATCAAACACTTACTTTCACTTGAAATATGAGTTAATGTGGGTTTTGTTGAATGTGAACGCATGTGATGTGAAATATGACACAATTGTTCACACAATTACTGTCAATGAATAGATATCAATCGCGAATGGAAGCGTCCATTCCTATACGAACGCTAACTATCAATGAAGACAAACACGAATCAATGGATTGAACGCTCGGGCTTTCAATTGGAGTTTGTGTCTGAGTTTGAGTGGCAAATGGTTTGGCTGATTGTGTTTGTGATTCGAAATAAAATGTAATTGAAATAAAAATTAAAGTTAAAATCCAAATGGAAATGCAATTAAAATTAAAAAAGTCATATGGATACAACACTAGTTGGAATTGACTGTAAAGTTTTAATTTAAAACATCATTATAATATTTTAAAGAGAAAAATATTACCCTTTTGCTTAACTTATCAAATTAATTAAAGTATTAATAATATAAACGTATTTAAAATAAAGTCATTTGTATAAAAATAAAATAAATCTACAAATTATAGAATTTTTAATGTAATAAATAATAGGTAAAATGTGGTATGAAATAATGTATGGAAATATCAAAAGAAATTAGAACTAATAACAACTAAAACTGCAAAAGTGAATGTTTGCAAATTAAATTCAAATTGGATTCTCAATAAATTTGGTGTAACTTAGTGTTGTATCGTTTTACTATTTTGAATTTTAATTGCATATTGATTTTGATTTTAGTAAATTCTTTAATTTTGATTGTATTTTGATTTTGATTAAAATTATAAAATTACAGTTAAAATTGTATTTTGATTTTGATTTTTGCCAAAATACATTTATGATTTCGTATTTTGATTTTGATTTTCTATACAAAATCAAAATTTAAATGATTAATATTTAGGATTTTCAATTTGATTTTGATTTTTTAATAAAATTTTTATTTAAATTGTATTTTGATTGTATTTCGCAGTTTTAAAATTAATTTGATTGTATTTTGATTGTATTTTCAGTCAAAATTAATTTTGATTTTTAATTTAATTTCAAAAAGCGATACAGCACTAGTGTAACTTATGGATAATTTATTATAAAAATGCGAGCGTTATCTAACGTATATGATATGAGTTAAGTATCAAAATAAAAACAGTAAACGTGTTCATCGTTACTAACCAAACTTGACATAACATCTAAAAATGTAAAAACAATCTAATTTTACAAATCGTTAGCCAGTGTTATAATAAAATTTTATGTACCAATAATTAAAATATAAATTGTATGTGTATATAGAAATGAAAGACATAACCGATTGGAGTATTATTAAAAGATTTCACAACGATTTTGTTGAATGTTTTAAATATGTGTATGTTTTTAATTCTGGACATTCAGTGATAGTTATAACAAATGATGATTGTGTTTATGTTTGTGGTAAGAATTCTAAAGGATGTCTTGGTTTGGGTCATCACTACACCGTAGAAATGCCAATAAAACTTGGAGTGTTGTGTAATAAACGCGTGATTAATATTATAGAAAGCGATTCATTAATGTCTGCGATAACAAGTGATGGTAACATATATTTTTGGGGACAAATGAAGTTTGAAAAAACAATAATTGACAAAAATGGAACAAATGATAATGAAGATACAGATGAAGACGATTATGTATGTGAATATGAAGATATAACAGAGGAAGATATAAATTGAGATGAAAGCGAAGACGAAAGTAATGACGAAAGTAGTAATAATGAAACAGTTAAAAGTGATTATAAAAAACCGACACCTATTGAAGCATTAAATGGTAAATATGTAATCGATTTGAAGTGTGGTAAATCTCATTGGTTGGCGTTAACAATCAATGGAGAGGTTTATCATTGGGGATATCGTATTGATCGTACATTATCTTATGCAGACATCGTTTTGCGGTTAAAATTATACACAATAATTGATATATCATGTGGTTATGATCATTATATAGCGCTTACAGATAATGGAGATGTGTTCAGTTGGGGTCACAATCTATATGGACAGTGCGGTTGTGGTAATTATAATAAGCAAAGATTTCCCATTAAAGTTATGGGTTTGGATGATAAAGCCATTAAAATCGGTTGCGGTTATAATCATACTTTAATATTAACCGAAAATGGAGATATATTTGCGTTTGGTTTAAACAATTTCGGACAACTCGGAGATAATACTACTGATAATAAGAATATTGCGACGAAAATTAATTCAATTAAATTTGTGGACATAACAACTCGTGGATATGACTCATATATGTCTTTTGGATTATCATATGATGGTTATTGGTATGTTTGGGGTAAAATTGGCAAAGAGATCATCAATAATCCAACTAAAACTCAAGATTCAAATAATTATTACAACCGAAATAGAATCGCTTATAAACAAATGTATTTCAAGAAAAAATTTAACAAATTATCGTCTTATGACAGATTAGTTGAATCATTTAATAATCAGAGTTGTAGTGATATCGCGTTTAAAATCGATGGCAAATATATTTATGCGCAGAAATCTTATCTGAAAACTTTTTGCAAACATTTCGAAGCTATGTTTGCAAACAATGTTTGGCTCGAAAGTAATGTAAAAGAAGTAGAAATAACTCAATATTTTTATTCAGTTTACTATTCATTTCTCAAATCACTTTATACCAATTCTCTTGACATTCAATCGAAATACTTAATCGAATTCTATCATTTGGTTGATTCTTATATTGAAAACAATTTGAAGCAAAAATGCATTGAAATTATGAAAAACAAGACAAACGTTAATAATGTTTACACATTCTATTCATTCGCTGTTAAAAATAATTTGAATAAATTGGAAAAATATTTCTACGATTATATGATTAAATACATGTCAGATGTCGTTAAAACCGAAGCATTCAATGAACCGAACGACAATTCGATTGTCAATAAATTTGTAAAAACATTAATAATTAATCGAAAGTTGTAATATACCGCTAATCTTTAATAATGCTAATACTTTTCTACCTTTTAAATATAATCATTGATAATTTCTTAAAAATTATGATACAATCATTATAAAAACTTAATAATCCGAATAATAATAATAATTTTGTTTTATTAAAATCGTTAACCAACACAATTCGTACTTTAATTCTATTTTCATATAACATATTATTCAATTACGCAATCAATCATTATTTAACACAAAATCTATTATTTTGACTGTCAGTCCCAAACAACTAATTGATAGTCTAATGAGGATTAAAAAATGTTAATCTGTCACACAATTTGCTTTATAAGTGTTGTTGTTATTCCGGCCAATGTTTGTTAGATATAAACAATACAATTAATTGGTAACACTTAAACTTTGGTAAATAGATTGTCTGATTTGCAATATTTATAAATACTTTTAACTATTTTTTTACTAAATTTACGCTTAAACTGCAAAAATAAACTGTCGGTGAACAGCAAATACTAAACGAAAATATTGACTGAATAAACATATGTTAAAAATACGTTAGAAATGCGGTTGATATGTGTTTGGTAAGTTTTTTACTTAATTTAAAGGATTTTTATAGTACTGATTAATGATTCAGTGTAATTCCGGGTAATTTGGTCTAACATTGCAAATTCGGGCAAAAAGTGCAAATGCATTACGTTATATATGAATATATAAAACTCTATATTTGCGGTCATTGTTATGAGAACATAAGCGTGAAATCATAACATTGCCACTAAAGGTGTTCATGGTTTTGGATAACCATGGATTAATCCATTGGTTTATTAAATGGATTGGTTTGGTTCAAAATGTGAAAAATTTTATGGTTTTTGATGGTTTTTCATTTGGGTTTTAACTAATATTCAATGGAAAATTCATGGATTGGTTTGGAATTTGGTTCTTAAAATATTACTTATTGGTTTGGTTTGGATCGAAAAGTGAAATTTATGGTTTGGATTGGTTCCTCTAAAGTCAAACCATGAACACCTTTAATTGCCACGTGTTTTAACAGTTAGAGAAATCAAAACATTGGCACTAAGTATTGGAAATTTATTAATATTTATTTAATGATTTTTTTAAATCACAATATATTATGTTATATATAATATGAATGATGTCATTGATTTGAAAATAATTATGTGATGATATCATTACTATAATTAAATCCGTTTATATTTGTTTTTAACTAAATTTTCCTAAATTATAGCCAAAGAATATATTTATTGCTGTTTTAAAAATAGAAATTATAATATTTGTATTCATTTAATAGTAATCTGAGATATAATCGTAAGTTTATGACAAAAATGGATAAAATATTAATCGAAGCGATTTGTAAGTTTGTGTTAATTACTTTTGTTATGATTATTATTGATTATATAATTTGTTTAAAGCAATAGCAGATGATATCGATAATCAAATAATAAATTATATGAAAAGAGCTAAACAATGGTATGGCTGGCACTGAAACTGAGTTGAATAATATTGTTTTGTACAACAATGATTTTATTAAAACTGTTTTAGCAATTGGTATACATTTTGATTGATATTTTATCGAAATAAAAAAAATTTATAACTTAATTAACATTTAGAATTTCTTATTATCTATAAATTAATATTAATTTTACTATAAATTTCAAAATATATTTATCGAAAAATTTTGTTAGGAATGCGAATGAATGCTTCGAATTGTGATTTATCTGAAATATTAACCAAAGAATTAGAAGCAAAAGTTAAAGAAATGGCATTGAAATATCGAATGAGGATGTGTTGAATCACATAATAGCATAGACCGCTGGATGAGAGCATTGTATTTTTACATTTTAGATGTCACTATTATATTTTAAATGAAATAAATTGCTATAAAACTATTTTTAATCATTTCCTGTCAATGTTACGTAATGAGTGTGAATAAAATAAGTGAGAGATTAGCTTTTTATTTGTTAATAATAATATATATAAGTACAGAAAATCATTTTATTTTATTGACTCAATCACTTAACCATTGAAGTTTTAATTCAATTAGAAACAAAAATATAAAATAAGACATATTATTAAAATTAAAGCAAAAGAATTGAATATAAATAATTTATTAAATATTTAAAAACTTTATTTTATACAACAATAAATACTCAATTTCATTGTAATTTGTATGTATTCCTAGACATTAATGTTTCATTTTCTTAACAGAAAATTTTATCAATGGCTTGAAAATTATTTGTGCTGAGTTTAAACGCATAGAAATTTTATTCTTATAAATAGTTTTTTAAAATAAGTAGATTTTTAAGTTTAAATTGTGTTAAAATTTTATGTAAATTAAATTTTGTTTTTAAATTTTACTGAACTTATTTGAAAAATAATTTTATCGATTTTGAAATTTTAATTTAAATATTTTCATGTTTTAAAATCACAAATTAGTTAGGTTTAAATATAAAAAGTATTAGTATCAAGAAAGTAAAAAAGTTTTGATATTTATAATTTTAACTTTACGTGAATTGTAGAATAATTAATAAAAAATAATACAAATATTTTATACGCCCATAATATTATCTAATTCCATTTATCTTATTACTTTAATTGTTTTAGTGTTATTTATATTTCAAGATAATTCATAACTATAACCTTCATAATTTCAGTAATACTTATAGTATATTTATTAATTAATTTTTCATAAGCTATTTTTAATTATGAGAGTATTGTTACAATATAAAATGTTATTCAAATTGTTTTGTATTTTTGTTCTATTTTTTAAATTTTTTATTACTGTTATAACGCAATCAACAAACTGCAATTTATTAATCAATGAAATTAACGCTTTTTCACATATTAATTCATTCGAATTCATTGAGCTAAGATTCGTATGTCCTAAAGATGAAGTTCAGGAGATGTTACAATATATTACGAAATAATTTGAAAGATATGGTAGTTTGGTCTAATTTTGATTCCATTGAAACTTGTCAGGTATATAAGTTTTATAAAAATTAAACGTATTACAAGTTATTTATCTCATAGATATTTGAAGAACTATATCCTCCGTTTAAATATAAATATTTTATCCTAAAAGATTATCCTATATACAAAGTAAAGTTTTATGAGAAATACAAAAATGATGATTATCATGACTACAGTATTAATAAGTATTAAATTATTTAAATTATCGAATAATATAATTAGAAAAGTAACACTTTATTTAAAATAGATGTTCTCTTGACTCTTTCCCTTTTCAATTTGCAACATACAAACTTTCAAAACTTACTCCTGGAATTGACAATGATTGCTCAAATGCTATTAAATTTAAAATTGAAGAACATTATTCTGCATTTGTAAACAATCTTAATTTGGATCCACCCATATCAGACGATTATTATGGAGAATGCACTGGAAATTTTAGAGTTTATTCTATAAATGAAATTGATAGAAATTTGGCTTCTACTTATATTTTAAATAAAATTAATTTCTATTATGCTAAATCAAACAAAAAGCTAAAAACAGAATCCAATGAAAATAATGACTTTACTATCAGAGATTTAATAAAATTTCAGAGAACATCTAAACAATTAAACAATTTAGATCCAAATGAAGATAATACTGTTTGGTTTGATAGTATAAAATATTTCAATTCAATTTGGATTACATTTATAAATTCAAATCAAAAGTCTATACTCGATACAGAACTTATAACTAAACCAGAAGTACAAAGATGGTTCAATTATTTACCGAATTCACAAAACTTCGGATTATCAAGATATAACTGTAGGATATGTTCCCATTCATGTAACCTATTATTTGGATCTAGACATTGTGGTTGCATAGCAGATAAAAAGGGATGTTTAAGTGATAAAAAAGAAGATAACTCCAGAAGAATACGAGATCATTATCATAGCTCAATTCACCAATCATCTCGAGAATATTTTACTCATCAATCACTGGAAGCTATACATGAAACATTTATTGAAAAGCAAATTTTAAGTTCACAGACAAATTATATATATGAACCAGCATTTAATATGCTCCGTTTAGTTTACACAGAAATAAAAAGCTACGTACCATTTGATAGTCATGAAAACTTTGTATTAATGCTTAAAATTAATAATGTCAATATTGGATATCATTATTACGACAATACTGCAGCCTCAAAAATAGCAACTTTTTTATCAAAAGAACTTCATAGCAGATTAATAAATTTTTCATTATCAACAAAACCTCCACTATCAATAGTTCTAGATTCTAGTACTGATTATGGTTTTCATCATTACTTAATAGTTTATTTTATAAGTTTAGAAAATAATGAGCCACAAGAATATCTATACGGATTAATTCCAATTGGATTTAAAGAAGATTCAGAAACTTTAAAATCAATTTTATTTAATAGAATTAAAAGTGATGGAAACGATTTTTATAATTATTTTATTCAAAATCTTATTGGATATGGGTCAGATGGTGCAGAAGTTATGATAAAACTTAAAAAACTTATTGAATTAGAATTAAAAAGATTTTTATTTTTTCAACACTGTTTGGCTCATAAATTACAGTTAAGCATTATGTATTCTTTTGGAAAAAATCCATCAACTAAAAGAAAACAACCCGATATTTTACTGAAAAATTTAAAGACTGAAATAAAAACAATTAAAAATATTTTACATAATGTATATAAATTTTTTTACCATAAAGGACATAAAAGAAGCTTTATTTTGAGGAATATTATAAAAGAAACAATTGGTGGCAAAATTGAAAATCTACGATCAATTAATGATATAAAATGGGTAACAAGTGAATATCTAGTTATTGACAGATTTAGTGTAACTTGGGAAGCAATAGTTATGTCTTTAGAGAATATTACACAAGATAATACATTTCATTCAACAATTAGAAATGAAGCATTAAATCATAAAAAATGTATGACAAACAAAATATTATTACAATTTTTATTTTTTTTGAAAGATATTTTACTTCACATTTCAAAAAAGAGCGAACTATTTCAATCAAAATTTTATTCTATTTTTATTGGAAAAATTACAATAAACAAGTTAATAGGAGGTATTGAACAAATGCAAAATGATATAACTCTTATGAAAAATTATTATGGATTATTTAACGATGTGATTTATTCAAAGTCCAAAAATTCTAGAGGAAATATAAACAAAAATTATTTAAAATCCGTATTGACTGAAAAAAAATTTGAAGGAACAGCAGAAATGAGTTATAAAAGCATTATACTAAATGACGACAAACTTTTTAAAAGAAAGTTTTCAATAATAAGAGTTGATATCTTTGCATCATTATTAAAATACATTAATAAATATTTTGATGCTGGCGTTTATAAAGCATTTGAAATATTTTTAGTTAATAATCTTCCCAAAATTAATTCAGAAATAAAAGATTATGGTAAAGAAGAAATTTTAGAATTATATGAGAAATTTAAAACAGATAATTGGATTTGTTCTGAAATGTTAAATGATTTTGAAAACTTACTTTCATATATTATTAAAATTAATTATTATCATCAATCAATAAGAGATTTAGAAATAGAACAAAAGTTTTGGCCCACAATATTGAAATTATCAGAAAATATCATTAGTCCACAACTCATGTCTTTAATTAAGAAATTATTAGTATTGCCTATGAGTTCAGCATCTGCAGAAAGAGGTAATCATTTAAAAAATATTAAGTTTGATTAACAAATTAATTTTAGGATTTAGTATAATGAAAAGAATAAGACATCTTAGAAGTTAATTATCAAATGAAAAATTAGAATCATTATTGAGAATTCATGTGAATGGTATATATTTGATAAAATAATTATTTATTTAATTTATTATTATATTAAAATATTATTTAAGGACCAAATGAACTTGAAAAAATTAACTTTTTAAATTACGCAAAAAAATGGTCAAAGACATTATCATCTCATATGAATATAAAAACTTCAGATATTAAACTGGGCCATGATATGTTCAAACATTCATTAAAAGAAAGCGAGATTTTTTATTAAATTAGATTTATAATTTTCCTTCAAATTTATAGTTTGATTTTAAGAGTTATTTAAATAATTACAAAAAAACAAAAATCGTAATTCTTAAATAAAATAATCATTATATAATATTTAAAATCTAATCAATTTTATAATAATATTTTGAATTTATAAAAAATTATAATATTATGAATTCATTTTTTTGGACAGTATATGATTAAACACTTTTTACTATAATAGATAAAATATTATAAACATAGATTTTGAAAAATTTGTAAAATATTTTTTATTAAATAATTTGTCCAATTCGTAAATATTATGTAAGAAAAACTAAAAAATATGAATTTATTTATGTACGTAAAATTAAAAAATTATTTATTCATAATATGTATAATCAAGGGGTAAAATATTCTTTGAGCAAAGAAAGTCAAAGAATTTTTTTATTCTCAAAGAATTATTCTTTGATCAAATAAAGTCTAAATAGCTAATTTTCTCAAAGGAATTCGAAGAATGTCTATATTTGTCAAAGAAATTCAAAGAATTTTGCATTTATAATTTTATTTTTCATCATATTATTCTAGTTATCATTTTAAAAATAATTTTCACTATAATAGAATGCATCATTGCTCAGTTTTATATATTTTATTATTAATAAATCAAATTTTTTGAATAATACCGTATTTTATAATTCCCAAAGATTTGTCAAATAATTTTTATTAATTTTGAATTTCTAAAAGAATTATCACAGAAATTTGCTATTATTCTCAAAGAAAATTTTAAATTTGATCAAAGATTTTTCACAGAAATTCAGTCAATTTTCTCATAAGAGAATATCTAATTGATTTACCACATGTAGTAGAAGATGATTGGAAAAAGAAGATCCTGTGAATTATCTGTTACACTCAATTTTTCGCCAATATATAAGAATATAAAACTAGATTTTAATTATCACAAAATATTCATATGGTACAATTATTTTAATAAACATTTATTTAGATTCAAAAAAATCCTATTTTCAAGATTGTCATATTTGGATGCAAACCAAGCGTACTTAATTATTTTTGTAAAGTTAGGTGAATAAAGTAGGTTTTGAGCAAAAAATTGAATAATAATTTGTAACTTTCGACTATGAATATTAAATTCAATTTCTTGTATTTATACTTAGTTTGTTATTTATTAAACAATTATTTTTAACTGACTAAAGTAATAGACATTAAGCGGTTGTAAAATTTGTGTGTAGTGAGGTGGAATTACAAACAATTTCACGTTATAATTGTTTGATGAAAATTAGTTATCATAATGTTTCTGATTTTTTTGTCCATTTCAAGAATCGGTGATTAATGCAAAATCCATAGAAATTTTTTCAACCAAAACATTTTATGAAATTCTTAACTAATGATTTAGTTAATTTTCCTTAAGTTGAGCAGCATATATAAACATTTGAAAATAAATTTTCTAATTCCTTGACCTCCTTTTGTACTCGAATACCAAATGCGCATTTTGGTTGAGGCCAGCAAAGTAAAGATTTACGTTATTGTTTACCACTTTTGTTTATAACATTCTGAAAATTGTATGAATGAGTTGTCGAGTTTACAGAGTATGCAGCACATTGTGATTTTCTCTCCTTTAAATGATTGAGTACGTATTGCGGGTATTTCTAAGTTATATGCAGATTGATCTGTGTTTTATGTATTGGCATTAGAATAAATTAAAATATAATTGTTTACTTTTCAACCAAATCAATAGCCTTTATATAAATTTCTTGCAAGTCTTGTCAATAATATTGACTAACGATTTTAGATACATTTCGAGCACCTATTCTGTTTCTAATTTTGAAATTCCGAACCCAAAACTAGCTGGCTTATTTAATTTGTTCTGATTCTAAAAACATAATAGCCCAAGTTTGAATATTAATGTCATGTACTGAAAATAATCTTTCACGTGCCTCATTAAACTTAGAAAATGTTTGATCATTGATTTTTATAATTTATCCTTTTTTACCACTTTTAATAACTCATTGAGAAATACTTGAAGATATAAACTATTATTTTCGGAAACGTAATTAATATTTCTACAATTTGTTAGGACACTTCTCCAGTTTTTAAGTTTATAAATTTCTTTATTTATCCAATTAAATTCTAAAATTTTTACATAATAATCAACGAGAGATGTTTTGTAAATTTTTAGCTAATATTTACATACTGCTTTCATTTTTATCCATGATATCACTAACATTATTATCACTACAACTACGATTAATATCGTTTACAGTGTCTTAATCCTCACAAATTTCAAGAGATTCAGTCACATCTACAGTAAGTTCCTCACAAAACTTGAGTGACCTATTTGTAGTTACTGTGTTTTGTGAAATAAACAAATCTATAACCA
>JAQGAW010003177.1:0-13136 GCA_034698025.1 Phthiracarus crinitus | reverse complement strand
ATCAAAATCAAAATACAATCAAATTAGAAAAACCTTCTGAAAATACAATCAAAATACAATTAAAATGAAAAAAATTTAGAAAAATCAAAATCAAGTTAAAAATCATAAATAATTTTGATTTTAATTTTGATTTTTGTCAGAAAATCAAAATCGAAATACGAAATCAAAATTGATATTTTGACAAAAAGCAAATTCAAAATACAATCAAAATAAGAAATGCAAAAGCGAAACAACACTAGTTTTATTTATTATTTAAAAACTGTATATATAATTAAATTAATATTTTATTCTATTACAGCCTAAAGTAAATTATTAATAGTGGCAAACAGTAAATAATATAAAATTATGATTTATAAATAATATTAAAAATTAGTACTTTTTTAATTTGGAGGGAAACTGCAATTAGTTTCTTTTATTTTTTCAAAATCAAAAAACAATCAAAATGGAAAGTTTAACTAAAGTAAAAATAAAATACAATCAAATTAGAAAAACTTTCTGAAAATACAATTAAAATTAGTGTATTATTTTTTATTAGTATATTTATTTGAAAGTAATTTATTTAATCGTGAATTCGTATTGTTGTGGTCACTAATTGCCATTTATTTGAGTATATAGAAGTGTTATATAAATAGCAGTTTTACAAATGTATTTTATTTCTATTTCAATTTTACAAATAATTTTCAAACTATTTTATATCTATTTTGTTTTTAAATAATTTTTTCAAACTATTTTATTTCTATTTCGATTAATAGAAATAAAAATCTATTTTTTGTTCGATTTTTATTTTTATTTTTCAAAATCGATACAACACTAGTATATAGTCATTATTAAAATATCAATTGATGGTAAAGACATTGCAGATGTCTATAGTATTATAATTCCGTAAATATCATATGACCATTAATTTATTTGTGTTAGGAATGTCACTATATAAATTAAGGCTATATTAAAAAAAATGTATTATAAATTTGATAACTCGAAAAAAATTTGAATCAGATTTAATTTTCAATTTGCTTTTAAAAACAAAATACAAAACTATTAAATAAGACGTTATTAATTTTTATTTAGAAGGTGATTAACTTATATAAATTTAAAATTTATTTTAAAATCAAATATAATTAATAATTAAAAGGCAAATGCTAGCTATTACTAAGGTAATAAATCTTTAAAATTAATACTTAAATATGTATTTATAAAATTTAGTTTATAATTCAAACAAGATCGATGGGGTCATAATATCTGACATTTCAAAGAATTTTATTCGAATTTATTTAGTTATAAAAATAATCATTATTATATTAACGCCATATATTATCGACTTTTGGGTCATAGTCTTCATCACTACTATCAATATATATAAACTGCAAATGGTCTTTATATAGGTTTTCATCAGTAATTATATTTTAAAAACCGTGCCTATAAGATAACAAAGTTCATTTATTAATTTTTGAATTTAAAAAACACTATTTAACATTTTATTATAGTAATCGTAATCATCTTTTGGTGAAATTGTGATGTAGAACCAAAAACCTTGTTTAAAATTGTAAATAATTAATTAATATTTTCATTTTAAAAAATGCATAGTAAGAATCACAAGAATTCAGATATATGGATTTGACCTGTCCGTCCGTCAGTGCACTCTTCATATTTATTATGGGAAATTTTCTCTATATTAATTAAGGGATTTTGGTTTCTTTATGTTTATTAAGGTATTTTAGAAATTCTTTATATTTATAAAGAGGTATTTTCTTTATATTAATAAAAGGATTTTTTTCAAAAAAGACTCCTATTTTCAAATATTCATTGTTTAATCGAAAAAAATTAATTGTTGAAAAGCAAAATATACTGAAAAATCATTAAAACTTATATAAAATTAAAAACTTTTTTTGCATATTCCATTTTACGGAGGCCGATTTTACCGATACTTTATGTTTGTTAAGGGATAGTAAATAGCCTCCTATAATAATAAAAATAGACTCATACATAATTGAAAATTGTATAAATCGGATTTTTTGGTTTATGCCGTTTTTTCACTGTATAGTTCGGATTTTATGCATGGTATTGCACTGTATATTTCAATCTTACTATGGTATTGATTTAACAATTAATAGTATAAATAGGGGGCTTACAATTTTAACTAATTTATAAAAGATTTAAAACATAAAGTCAAATCAGTTAATAAATTAACTTAATTTCTTAAGATGAAATTAGTGATGAAAGCTGAAGCTGATGGAGCTGGGCTAGCTTAAGCTCGAGCTGAAATTCAGCTCGTGATTTTAAAGTTTGAGAGTTGCATTTATCAGCTCAGCTCACATATGTTAAGCTCCAGCTCAGCTCAGCTCAGCTTTTAGCTCAAGCTCGGCATAATCTCGAGCTGTTTGAGCTAACTTGAATTTTGTTTAAAGTATTTTTCGATTCATGCTCATATATGTAAATAAAATATTATTCAAAATTCAATAACGATTGAATAATGAAATTATTTATTTAATATAGTGATTCAAGTCATTATAATATTAATGAAATGTTAAAATATTAAATAAGTATAATTCATAATTTTTCATAAAAAATATAATTATAAACAACAATTTTAGCTCATCAGCTCAGTTCTTTTTGACAATATCAAGCTTAGATCGAAATATTTGGAGCTGGAAATAATTCAGTTTAGCTCTGAAAATTTTTAATTAGCTCAGCTCAGCTCGCAGCTTTGTTAACTATCGGGTTTTTGAGCTGACTTTCATCACTAGATGAACTACACTAAATAGAATTATTTGTACTGTAATGTTAACTTAAATTAATTTTTTATTTATAGCTAAAACATTTCATATTATTTTAATGGAAGCAAATTGAGTTAATATTTATTTAGTGTTTATACAATTTTTTAAGTAATAAACAAAAATTTAAAAACCATTAAAAATTTTCAAAAAAATGGTTTATAAATCTAAAATTATGCTAAAACTAGTAAAACACAGCTGAATAAAATTTCTCAAAAAATATACAGTCCTTTGCATAGCTGTTTTATTAAGATAATTTTCAATGAAGCAATATAATGTAATAAATGTTAAGTAAACCTTACAAAAATCAAATAAAGTATTGTTGAAAAACAAAATAATTGGTAGTTAAATGACAAAAATATTTAATGTACTAAACTTTTGACTTAACTTTTTAATTAACTTTTATATTACACTCTTAAATAAAAATTCTAATCTATTTTATTTTTAATTTTTTTAAAACTATTTTGTCGAAATAATGAACTATATTTTGATTGGCAAAATCAATAAAGCACTAGCAATTAACAATATTTCAAAGATTATTTATTAAATTACAGATCTTATTCTCATTATTGTTAATAAAATGTTTGAAAAATTTGTTTATGTTTATTTCAATTTTTTATTTGAAAAGGTTCGATAAGTTGTGATTATTTATTTCGATCTTTCGATCAAATTATTTATATAATTAATTCGATAATAATAGTGATAATATTTCTATAATGATATTTATAATATTTATAATAAAACTAGTTCCAATTAGTAATTCGCTTTAACTTTGTCAATTGTTATTTTGTTTTAATAAAATAATAATTTTAATTATATTTTGATATTTATTTTAGGCAAATTTAAATATGATTTTATTTTAATTTAGATTTTTGTATTAAATTTAATTTTGATTTTGATTATTGTAAAAATTAATATATTTAATTCGTATTTTTATTTTGATTTTCTGACAAAAATCAATATTAAAAACAGTTATTTGAGATATTTTATTTTTTTATTTTACTTGTATTTTGATTGTATTTTCCGAAGGTTTTTATAATTTGATTTTATTTTTATTTTTGTTAAACTTTCCATTTTCATTTTATTATGAATTTCAAAATTAAAACAATACTAGTTTAAACATTAACTTAGGCAAATACTTCTTTGCTGTCGTATTTAAAAAGAATACTTCTTATCAGCAATAGATAATAAATAAATTCGTTAAATTGTATTCAAAAAATATATAAAAAATCTATTATTTCTTAATAATAAATAGTCCAGAAATATTTTTGATAATAACACTGTTCCATAAAGTTTGATGGCTTTATATTTATTCGCCTTATAGTTTATTATACCCATATTTATAGATATAATTAGAGAGCATAAATAATACTTAATAAGATGACAATTATATTACTTTTTAAACCCTTAAATTAAATAAAACTGATAACTAAAATTATATTAAAGTTTTAATGTCTAAATTTAAAACATGATAGAGATTGAACAATCATATTACTGTCTGTTCAAATTTAATTTATATTTATTTAGGTCAATAATGGTATATACCAAATATTTAGTGCAACAACTTATTTTGGAGCATTTTATCTATACTTTTTACTATAATTGGATTTTAATGTTTATTAAGGCATTAAATAGTTTTAAATTGTTCCAACGAACATTTAAATGCTAAATTTATCCTTTTGATTACTGAATCATTCTTAAAATTCTTTTTTCTGTTTTCTGTGTTAAATATTTTCCTTTTTTAAAAAATCAAAAAATTAATATTTTTAAGTTTATATAAGTAATAAACTTAAATAAAGTAATTAATTAGATCATCGTTAGGAGAAAAACCAAGTTTAAATTGATAATTAAATAAATTAAATATTTATTTTTGACAAATTATTTATAATACAGTCTATAAAAATAAATATTATTACAGTATATATAATATAGTTTATAAATAAGTAAAATTAAATGAAATTAAATTAAAAATATATCGTGGTTTTCTATCCATAAATATATCAGTAATAATTTTAGTATTTTCAAATATTATGATTCTGACTTATTTACAATTCATAAAAGTTTTACAGTAAGAGTTCTATTTTAAATCTTTTTTACTACTTAAATATTTAATTTAATTTAAATATAATGTCGTTTGATTAATTATTTTGGTTAAATTTAAACATATAAAATAGAATTAAATTAGTTTTAAAATGTAAGATTGTCTAATCTTGAAATATTTATGGACGGGGATATATCATTGCCTCACAATCCTAAGCCCGAATCAGAAAATTCGAGAAAAATTTTAAATCTAAAAGCCCTAACTTGTCTAATCTTTATTGTATATTTATTTTAATACTTAAATATTATGATTCTTTCATTTAACGATGTGTGTATTATTCTCGGTCTTCGATTGGTGGTTCCAATTCCTCTACGATCACGTATTTTGAAATCTCTTCACGAATTCCATACTGGTATTGTACAAATTAAATCAATAGCTCGAAATTATGTCTGGTCGCCCAACATTGATGCTGCGGTGGAGGAAGTGGCTTATTCATGCTCCACATGTGCCGAAGTCCAGTCGTCGCCTCCTAAAGCAACTGTTCATCGGTGGGCATTTACAGAGCGCCCATGGTAACGAATCCATGTTTCTGTGTAGTCCTTTATATGGAAAAATTTGCTTAGTTTTCGTCGAAGCTTATTTAAAATGGATTGATTTAGCTTAATACGCATCAAGGCCTAATTCGGAACAGGTCATTCGATCTCTACTTTCACTTTTCTCACTGTTTGGTCTTCCTAAAAAACTGGTGAGCGATAACGGGCCTCAGTTCTCTTCAAATGAATTTTCAGCTTTCGCATCAGAGCCTGGTAATCAACATAGAATTACAGCTACATATCATCCAGCTTCTAATTGCGAAGCTGAACTATTCTTTCGGATTTTAAAGGATAATAGACGTTTATTTGGCAATGAGAAAGACTTGGAGTATGCAACACTTAACTTCCTTTTTGCTTAATGGACAACACCGAACACAACAACTGGGAAGTCTCCAGCCGAACTATTCTTTGGTCACAATTTAAGAACGAAATGGGATCTATTACGAAATAATCATCTATCAAAAGTAGAACAAGTTCAATATCGTCAAGTGGGTTCAAAGGAAAAGCCATCAAGGAGTTTTATTGTTGTCGATCCAGTTTTGATTATGGACTTTCGGCCTTTACAAAACAATTGGTTTGATGGCTCCATATCCGTAGTGCTTTGTCCACGCAATTTCAAAATTAAAAAACTGTGGTGGGAATATAAAAACGTAATCTCATCCACATTCGTAAACAATTTTTGGATCTGGTGGATATTAACGCCCCACAGACCGAACCCATACTGGACACTTCTACTGACTCAACTGGATTACAGGATACCTCCTATCAATCATCTGAATTTAATGAATCAACAGAAGATGCAAGCGATTACATTACAGACGACATTACTGAATCGGAATCTGACGATACTAAAGTTTCTCCAGAATTACTTCAACTTATTCAGCCTCCAAGGAGAAGGTCAAGACGTACTAGACCTGTCGATATTTATAAGCCTTAAAGACGTTATTACTGCCTTAAAGACGTTATTACTGCGGTGGAGGAAATTTAGTTTATATGAACTACAGTCACATCAATATAAACTATTACGATTCATACTTTGACGGTATTTCTAGTTCAATCTAGAAATAAAGTGATTCGCAATCACTTTTTCTTATTAGTCAGCAATAGCGCACACAACTATACTCTAATGATGTATCACATTATTAGTAACTACATATGCCTCAAATTTATAACTGTATTAAACAAGTCACTTTTACTTTGACTTCCAATGTGTTTACATTTCACGTTCACTGTATTATTGCAAACTATATTATATCGTTTTTAAAAGTGTTTTTCGTATGCTAAATGCGTGCTTAATTTTACTGAGTATTTGCTTAGCATAGCTTTTCACTTGCGTTAACAGTGGTAAGGATTTTGGTCTGGTGTTCTCGTGGTTCTTGTATTCTTCCTCATCAGTGGTCAACTCCTTCGCTGCACACTTCAGTCGTATCCAACATCGTTCAACTACTACTAGTCAATACATTACACATAAGTGATAAATTTTTCCAAACAAAGAAAACTATTGCTGTAAATGAGGTCGATGAAGAAGTAAATCGTTTAAGAACAGAAGCTAGCATTATGTTTCATTAAAGTTTTTAAGGGACGATAACAGTAACTGTATTAATGTTATATACCAAAAATATTCAATCATTTGCAAAAAAATTCTAGACTTTCAATGTGATAACAATTATATGGAAGCCGATATTAAGCTATTTGTTGAAACCTGGCTGATGTCTATTGAATAAATCGATTTTACTATTTTTATATTAATGTGTCAAATAACTTCTAAAGGGAAAAAAGCGTACGGTTGTGCTATTTATTCTAAAGTTCAGCTCAATAAACTATTCACTTTCAAGTATCAAAATGGAAAAGGTTTATTGCAACTGTTTGGCATTCAGTTTAAATAATATCAATATTATTTTAATATACAAATCCTCTCAAACTTCAAAAATGGATTTATATAGTTATATCGAAGAGTGATTTAGCAAAATTTTTAACAATAAAGTAATAATCATTGAAGATTTTAATATAGATATTAATAAAGAGACTAACAAAGATAATGTTCAGCATATAAAAACATTAGATTTCCAGTTAATGATTAATATCATCACAACAAACAGAAATACTCAAATTAACTTAATATACACCAAAAATATTAAACTGGATGTTATCTTTTATCAATCCTACTTCCCCTACCATAAAGCTCGTTGGTTCCCGTTATAAAGTTTTGTATAATGTTTTTACTTTAATAACGTAAAATTAAAATTTATTCTAAAATAGTTATATTTTGTATATTTAAATGTTTTTTATTAAAGAAAGCTAGCTCTCTGTGAAAGGTTTTTTTAAAATATCCAAATTTTTGTATTGAATCGAATATTAATTTTTAAATTTAATGTTCGATAATTCGTTAAACTATAATAATTTATCAGTTTTGCTGAATTTTTGGGCCTAAGAAAATCCATTATTAAGAAAATCAGTAATTTAATCATTTAATTAAATATATATATATTCCATGACTTATTCGTAATTTATCTTTAAAAAATGAGCTGAAATTATTTCGCCTTTTATGATAACATGTATGCAAACAATAATTCGTTTGCCAATTGTACTGTTTCTGAATCTACACGAATGGATGTTAGAAAATCTATCCGTTTTTAGTAACTTTTAGTACGCTTTCATTAACTATACGTTCGGATAATAAAAAAAATTGGACACTAAGCAAACAGTCAGTTCGATTATGTTAATACTAATGTTAATTAGATATTTTAGTTCTAGAAAATTCTAGAACTGTACAGTAATAGTGTTTTGACATAGGGTCTCATACACTACAAAATTAATAAATTTCACTGTTACCTTCAAATGTAGAATCAGTTACTAGTTATTAGATGAAAAGTTAAAAAATACCGTCGCTAAGATCTCCATAAGAAATATATGCGCATTTCTTAAATAAAAGTAAAACAACTGTTTAATGTATATTTACAGTTGATATCTTTTATCAATTTTACAATATTTTATTGTTACAGGTTATAAAAATTGAATTATGTTTTATATATCATGTATTTCTCTCAATTTTGAATTTAAGTTTTCTAATACAATTAAAATTATTTTATTAAAATTTTCTTATTTAAACGCTTTTAAATTTTCTTTTTCTTTTTCTTCAAGAAATATTGAATGCCAAAATGTTTCTTTTATATTTCCTTTTAAAGTAAATAAATACTTTTATATTACGCACTACAATAACTTTGAAAAGTTTCAATTTCTTTGCTGTAACTCATTTATTTATTTAATTCCTAAATCTCAAATATACTTTTTTCAAAAATATGAGCCCTTTCAAAAAATTTATTTTCAATAGAATACATAAATTAAGTGTGTCACATGAAAACAATAAGTATTAAAATAATACTCGTATTTTATTTTCTAGTATATATAATATCCAGACATGTAACTATGCGTATCCACTAAATCTGTCACCAACAACTTTATAAAACTAATTTATATACATAAATTTTATCCACTTTTATTATCGAACTACAAATTATATAAAAACCGGATATGGATAGGATGAGTGACATTAAAATTGTTGGCCAAAGATTATTATCCGTTTGGATTATACTTATTTTTACGGCAAAAAACTTCACTCGTAACGATTTTCCAAAATTTTCAACACGTGAATACATGCTGGATCTACACAATAAGTGAATTTTAGAAATGGATGGGACTTTTTTGACAACTAATTAGATCACGAAAATTTTCGTTCTTATCGTTATTCACTAATTTTAACGCTTATGTTCATACGTTAACGGTGTATACATGAATATTAAATATAAATTTTTTACCACAATGAATTTTTAAAACATATAAATTATGAGTTTTTTTTGCAATGACTATATTTTCCAATAAAAAAAATTTATAATAGTGACATTAACTGTTTTTCTGATTGACATATTCCGTTATTCTGATTGACATATACTGTTTTTAGGAGTGGCATATTCCGTTTTTCTGAGTGGCAAATTCCGCTAATAATTCTATAACAATATAAATAGGTGGCTTAAATAATAAATCATTTTAAAGTAATTTTTTATTAAATAGGCTTTAAAGACTCCTTCTCATAATTTATATTATAAATTTTTATTTTAAAAACGATAAAATTTCTATTGTTGCAGAAGTAATGCAAGAGATGATTTAAAAATCATACCTCATACCTCATTCAGACTTCAAACAGGAAAGACTGATTCATTTTTTCTCAATTATTATTATTTACTACAATTTGATCATTTACAATGCAAGACGAACAAGAAGATTCAAGAAGATAACGTAAAAAAGAATTGAACAGGAAAATAATAAATATTGAAGCATATCGTCGGAAACAATCGTGAACGCAAGAAAGCTCGTCAAGACCAGGATAGAAGACGCGAAGAACAGATGAATAACACAACAGCGCATCAAATAGCACGTCAAGATAAGAAGAGGATTCGCGAGGCGTAGATAAAAAATACAACATAAATTGAATAGACTTCCTTTAATTGGAAATACTGATTTTGAAAAATTAAAACAACTATAAGAATCAAATATTAAAAATGGTCCCACAAATATTTGTAAGAGTTGTAATAAAATTATGGTTTGCATCATCCATTAAAAGTGTTTCATTTAATATATTAGAAAAGAAATGTTTCTGAAAAGAATTTAAATTACCATTTGCAAATTAACCTTATTATATTTATGTCATACATGTTATGGTGATAATACATTACAAACTTACTTATGTAAAAGATTTTGAGCACCAGTTCAAACAAATCGAGATCAACGAAATTATAAATAATGAATATGATGAACATAAAACTAAGTTTACTATATATACAATCTATTACATGGCTCATTATAGCCTTAGTGAAGATATTATTAACTCATTGCCAAAACAACTATTGAAAGATTCCTTACACTAAAGTGTAGATCGAAGAAAATTATTATACTTTAATGCGATCATTAAACATTAAACAACGAAAATATTGTATTAATTTAATTTATATCTTTTTAGGTGGTGCTTTAGTCGGAAAATCAAAATTAATAAGCGACTTAAATCAATAACTGCTATAAATCATGGCATAAAAATGATTTACATTTTGCAAATACTCTGAATAACTTAGCATTAGACGCTTGCATTACAAATTATATTGCTTTATTTAAATTAATTGAATTAAGTAGTTTGAAGTGTTAACCACCGTGTGAAACCATACGTCTTTTCAAAAGAAAGGATGATTTGGATTCGTATATTCGTATTTCACTATCTAATAACAAAATATACATGCTACATGTAACTGTATGTTAAAAACTACGCATTAAATACTGTTATTTATATTCACAGTATTAAAACTTGATTTGCCAGCATCCATAACTTTTAAATAAAGCACAAATTATATGGTAACAGTAAACGTTTATGTTGAAGATGGTCAGATTAACGGTGTTATCGGAGTTATTCGTAAATAGAATGTCTATTTGATAAAATGACACTAGTTGGTATTGAGTTTTTTGACAATGATGTTGGTTCCAAAACCAGAAATAAATTATTAAATTTATCTAAAAGATGCAACAAATTGGACTCCAATTTAAAGAATAATACGCGAAAGTGCTCCGATGCCAATTCAAAATTTACGTGTTTGTCGAACCCAATTTCCATTCGTGGCAGATGAAGCAATAACTTTATGTAAGGAAAAGTGTCATAGCTATGTCAATCAATTAAATCTCCAAATTAGTTTAAAATGAATTAAACCGATTACGGAATTCAGCTGCATTATCATTTATTTATACTTTTCTATCAACTTATGAAACTACTGGTTCAATCACTTTGAAAACATTTTGAGGATATATAATCCGATCCAAATTATACTCTCGCCAAGATGATGTTATATGTCGAATGTTTGTCACCGCTATTTGATAGCGGTTAAATTCGAAATAACTTGGTTTTATCAAGTATAAAGTCATCGAATAACTGTAAAGCCTCAGGCAGTGTATTTTATACTAAATCTATTGGACATTGTTTATTTAAATACTCTGTCACAAACAATCATTGAGATTTCGAATATATAGGTTTCAAATTTAAAGATATAGCTATTTTAATACTATATTCATCACCGCATAATAATATTAGTATACTAATCAGTAACATCTAAGTTAAAATAGATAATGAAATTGTGGTTTTGACGGGCTACTTTAATAATGTAAATAAAAATCCCGGACAAATTTAATTAACTTATTTTCAATCGAAGTTTCTTTCTCAAAAAAAGCTGTTACAACAAATGTAAATTCAACTTTAGATTTGGTTGTCCTTCGCAGAATACACAGAGAAGTTTTTTTAACTATGACTCTTACTTTTCCTATCATAAATTTCTATTGTTTGCGTTAAATTAAAAGACAAAGAGAATTAAAGAAATATATGTCCAATTTTAAATTTAGTTAATTAAAAGTATTTTATCTATTCTCTAAACTTTTGGTAATTTATTATATAAAATTTTGATTATTTCACAGACTAATATAAATATATACAATTTATTATTTGGTTTGTTTAATATAAATTTTGAATTTTATTAGTTTGAAGATAGATTGGTATATAAATAGCTTTATAAATGTTACAAGTTTTAAAAATCAAATAAATTGAATTAAAATCTGCTATTGTATTAATCTTTTACTTATATTTTCGTTTTATTTTTTATTAATTTTTCTATTTTACTTGTATTTTACTTTTACTTTTAACTAATTATTAAATTTACTTTACTTTTACTTGAAGTAAAAAAAGTAAGAAATATCGTTACTTTAACAAACTTTAAAAAGTAAAAACAACACTACGTAAAATAAATATAAATTTGTTAAACATTTCTGTTTATATTTTAAAATCCATTATAAATATAACGACCCCTTAAAAAATATAAAAAAAACGGAAATTCCCTTAATAAATATAAAGAAATGTCTTAAATACCTGCTGTTTTCTATGGTATATTCTGTGTCTACTGACGGACAGAAAGATTGACGGACGAAGGATAAACTGCGGAATTTCTCAAATCTATATAACAGTCACGTCAGATAAAAAACTGAAAATTTATAATTATTATATTTAATTTTATTCCACAATTTTCATTATTTATTAATATTGGACTCCCTCGGTTCAAAATTTTATTTTTTTGGCTTATTTTAAAATTTGAGATTAAAAACTTTTCTATTTTCAACAATATGAACTCTTGATAACAATGAGTTTTCGATTTATTCAAAAATTATGTAACAAGCTGTTGCTCATTATTTGTTTTAAATATGCTGTATTTCTTTCCATTTTAAAATTTTAATTTTTTTATAAGCCTTTTATTTTACTTTTCTTTTTCTTATATCAATTTTAAATGCAAAAATATTTATTTAATATTTACGTTTAATGTTAAAATCGAAATTTTTTGAATTTTTTAACCTATTAATTTTACTTTATCTTTTAAATAAATGTTAAAAAGTAAAATCAACAATAGTATTAATAATTATATTAATTACCTAATATTGTTAATTTTTAACTCACATTGTAAAAGTAAGCTATTGGATTTGACATATCCGTCTGTATGTCTGTCTGTCTGTCTGTATGTATGTGGACCGCACTATATTTATTAAGGGATTTTTTCTCTATATTAATAAAGGGATTTTTTTAAAAAAATAGACTCCTATCGACATAAAAAGACTCCTATCTTCAACAAATCATTGTTGAAATGACTCCTATCTGGATTA
>JAQGAW010003176.1:0-13137 GCA_034698025.1 Phthiracarus crinitus | reverse complement strand
TCTCTCTCTCTCTCTCTCTCTCTCTCTCTCTCTCTCTCTCTCTCTCTCTCTCTCTCATCCTAACACAAACTAAATTCTCTGTGAATGTTACGTTCTTTTAAGTAATCATAATTCACAGATTAGTTTAGTTGATTTAAAATGCTGCAAATACTTTATTCTAATGACCAGAAGATATACGAACGAATGCTTTATAAATCTAACAGTTTCATAATTTTGTTGTGCAGTTTACTGTAAAATCAAAGTTTGAAAACTGAAAAATTTTACAGATTTTTTATTTTTATCATACTTTTAAAATAATTTGTCAATAATGAAAATTAGAAAAATAGTAGTATTATTAGATAGACTAGATTTTATCAGTTATAGTTTAAAATAATTAATGATAGTTAGTGTTAATTAAAATCAGTATAAATTATTTGATAGCGAAATACAGTAGCGGTTCATCGTTCAGCATAAAAGCATTCACTACCGAATAGTTAATCTAAAATATATTCAGTTGTTAGCATAGCATAGCGATAAATCTTTTCTCATCACTATTTGTCTATTTATTCTTAAGATACAGTGCTGTACTTTGTGTATCTGTGGTGTGTGTTTCACTGAGAAAGAGTGAACGTATTTGTATATAAGTTATATGTAATAGTGAAGTGTTGGGAGAGATTGTTCATCATCTCTAAGAGAACTACTATATTTGGATGAGAGAAAAGTCTCGTTAGACTTAAATCGCGCGTCTTTCGTCCTCATCTGCTCGCAGTTGTTGTACTCATCCGAGTGTGTGCTCATCTCAACACATATAGTATTGGATCGCCAAAAAATAGTTGTTTTGCTTTTTTGCTATCTCTTTCTTTTTCGTGCAATTCTTGCACAAAGCGATTCTCTGGAGACTATTGCTTTTCTCTCCTTTTGGCTAAAGAGAAACAGAGAAGAGCTATTTTATAGTTGAATACAATGTACACGAGAAAATCATAGAGCTTTCTGTTCTCTAGTGTTCTCTGCTCTTCTCTGCCCCATCTCTTCTCTCTTCTCTTGTTATCTAATCTTAGAGGTGACCGAGCGCTGCATTATTTTTTCTTAACATTCTTCAGTTATAGTTGTTTCTCTAAAAGCATGCATTCGTGCTCAAGCATTCCAATTGTTTCTAAAATCAATCAATCCATGATGTGATGTGATGTGTCTCTGCTTTCTTTCTTTCGCTCTCTAACGTAAACTATATCTTCTTTTTGTTGTAGGCATAACTACGCATACAATATATCACCATTTCGTATATCGAAAACAGCGCTAAGTTATGACTGTTAGCTCAGAGGCTGTTTCTGTTTCATCATTGCTGTGCAGTGTACGAACTCAAGTTTGCCAACAGTTTCAATCTCTTATATGCTATCAAAAACAACATGTGAAAGCAATGCGGAAGAGTAAATGTCACACTTTAACATCACTACTAAGGTATCATTTAGTTTTTCTTTGTGACCAACAAAAAAATCGTGGATTGCGCTGTGTTTTTGTTATTGCAATAACGAAACTATCATTTGTCGTTTACTCAATATTTTATCTCTACACTTATCTATCATTTCTTTTAGGAATCCTTATTTATCCTATTTATTGTTGGCAATGGCTTGTTGTCTGTCTTATTGGCCTTCAATTTGGGGTCAGTTAGTGTTTGATGATCGACCGGCAATCATCGATAACAAAGACTTAAGACCACACACACCATTCTATAGACTGTTCCAAAATGATTTCTGGGGAACACCGCTCTCTCATGTAAGTCATTATACATTATACCGTATTAGTGCTATTAGTGTATTGGTTCGCATAAATATCTTACAGTGTTAAATACTTTCTGATGGATAATGAAGTTTTTGGTTTTTAATTTATGTTCACTCTTAATATTTAATAAATAAAAACCTAACCTGTGTTTCCAATCGCAAAGTTGGAGTTATATTTCAAGTAAATTTTAACAAACCATTTATTTAATGTTATGCTTCTGCTAATCTTATTATCTCGTTTTGATTTTATTTGCACTTAAATAATTTCCTAAAATAGATAAATGATCTCTCTTTAGTTATATGAAATTATATAAATCAGGTTATCGTTTAATATTTTATTTATTATTATTACATATACATATCTAAAAAAGAAGGTATTGGTTGATTTTGCCCGAAATTGTCTTCCGAATTCAATTTTACTTTTCAAACAATTGACATTATTGCGGGAAAATTTTGCCGAAAAAATAGTTGACAAATTAAGTTTTACAGTAAAACTTCATATTTCTAAAACTAATAAATAAAAAGTCCCAAAATAGTCATCAAATTTTCCCAATTGTCTATTTATAGATTTAAAGCCACATATTTTTTATGAGAGATATAGAATAAAAACTTAACAAACTACAATAAACAATTCTTAATAAACGTTAATATTTTAATTAAATGTAACATTTATTAAAAATTATTCATACATTATTTTTATTGCCTAAAAATTTCCTTCATAATATCTTGATCTAAGGTATTCTATCGAATTTGCCCAAAGAATTATATATTTTTGATTACCAACAAGCGATCACCCGATATCTAAATATTTCGATTTCAAAATTCTACCCAAATTTGTTTGAAGGAAAAAATTGAAAACATTTAAAATTCATGGCATACTCTCATACAAACTTTATAAAACCAAATTGTGCCAAAAGACCTTCAGCTCTTCTGAAAATCAATATTTGTAGTATTTATGTAAGAATATAATTAACGATATACATGTGTATGGCAGGTATTTATTAATACACGGTTCAGTTGCACAAAAAACTAAAGATTAATTTTTAATATAAATTTGAATATAGTAACTTCAAAATTTTTTAAATTATCTGCAGACGATAGCAATTTAGATTACCTTCCTTTTATTATTCCTAGGATATTAAGTTTAAGTCTCTTTTTATTTAGAACAATTATTTGAATCCGAATAATTCTTTAACGTTTAAAATTAATAGATAACATCATTTGAAATCATTTGGTTTATATAAATCTTACTTTTTTAAATTAAAAACATTAACAATGATTTAATTAATTGATACCAAATTAAACGCATTCTCTTTAATTTTAAAAAATTTTCTCTGAAAATCTGTCAAAAGGTTAATTATAACTTTTATGTATATGCGTTAATACCTAATGTATCGGATTACCCTAACTTTATTGTGGACTGACAATCAATCCTATTATTCAATGATACATTACGAACCACTTGGCCATACATGTAATTTTATTTACGCCTATTATTTAATATAAGCAATGTGTATTTAGCGTTTATTTTCTACGCACCAAAATGTATTTTATTAGTAATTTTAAAGAATATTTTTTAATATTACATTTACTTAGATAAACTCAAAATGGAAAAGAGAGTAAAGTTAGGAAACAGTACGCGTGAAGTAACAGTGTAGCGCACAGATAAGCGTGAATATAAAAACTAAGTTATATATTATTATAATGTACGCTACTATTTTGATAACGAGTGCTTTTACACATTAGACTAATTTAGAAACTATTTATATAGAAAGTAAAGTGCTGTAAAAGTAATTATAAATTGACACAACGTTTTAAGATTAACAAACTTGTAGTGCAAGTGTCGCAACGAGTAAAATTTTGATCATATATAACTGAAGTTTAGTGCAGAGTATAGAACTGATTACTGGGAGGCAATTAAGGTTTTAACGACGTTTCCCATTATGATAACATAGTGTATAATAAGTTTGAGTTGGTATTAGATGCTATCTGTCACATTTGATGGGCGATATCTATTGATTTTTGTCGCATTTAGCGATTACTGTATGTCTACACTCGAAGGCTTGTTTTCACTCAACAAATTCAAACATTTGCCGTTTAGTTTGATTCACACTCTCACTCTATCGAATTTCCTACGAGAATAGTGAATACCAGCCTGTTTTAGGGAATGATAGGGTCGAACACATTACAGTATGTTGTTGTTTGCCTATTCCTTACTAACTTATTCCTTAACTGGTAAATATAACTTTCACTAATAGTATAAGCTATAAGTTCTATGTTCAACAGAATTATATTAACTTATTCTGCACTGATATTTACTGCAACTTATATTTCTTAATTTAGTTTTTAATCATTTTAAATGGTAAGCATCATTGATAGTATAGTGTATACACTTTCCATCTTATAAAACATGCATTACATATAATTTATTGGTTATTGATGGGATTGATTATTTATGATATAAAATGTAAAACAAACGAATTAATAAATAGATTGTAACATAATATCGATAATCGATTATCTATATATATATTACAATTGATTGCAGGAACAGAGTCACAAGTCATATCGTCCGCTAACAACGCTGTCATTTCGGTTGAATTTTTGGATGCATGCTTTAAATCCAATGGGATATCATATAATCAACATTGCATTACATTCCTTCGTTTCCATTCTGTTTTATAAGTAAGTTTTCAAGCAATTCCTTTCTAACTAATGCTCCCAATCTCTCAAACATGCTCATTATCTTTGTCTCATTGCTATATTGCCCTCTTCTTTAATCTCTAGTTACTCGCTTTTGCTATTTTGTGATTCGACGACATCCTTAATAACAGCTCTATTTTTTGCCGTTCACTCAATACATTCAGATTGCGTAAGTAGAGATAAACCATTATTTCACAAAAGATGCCTATTAGTGACAAAACAACTCTTTCATAAAATTGTATCATTTTATATGCAAATAGACACTGCATTTTATAATCATTTTACCAATCAATTTAAGTTTTCCATTTTCTAAGTTTACCAATCATGCAAACTAATTCAATCAATTTTAATAAACAATATAAATGATACATTTTTATGAATAGTTATTTTAATTTTTCCTATTAATTTTGAAAATTTTAGTGAACACCGTTAATTTTTTTTAAAATTGTTTCATTTTATAAAATAAATAGTACTTACTTAATTAATATATCTAAAACAGTGGTTTTCAAACTTTTTCATTTAGAGACACAAAATATCTTAACAAAATCCTTCTGCGACCAATATTCATATTCAGTTGTTTTTTAAAAAAATAACGTATTATTTCATTTAATTTATGAATATTTAGAATATTCTTGCCCAAACCTTGTAAATGAGAATCATTTCCCTTAACTGTTTATTGCTACAAAATTTTAAAATTTTATTTTTTAATAGAATAATAGACAACTTTACGTTTAGACCCAATACTAATGTTAATTTTAAAAGTGCTTGCGACTCATTTTTTTTACTTTCGACGACCCTATTTTGGGTCGCGACCCATAGTTTGAGAACCTCTCATCTAAAAGGTGATTGTTTATACTAACTCTGATTTAGAAAATTAACAATGTCTATTCTAGTGTCTGTAAGTGCTATTACCTTTACGTAAATAAAGGATATACAGTATACTCGTAAGTTTTTTTGAAATAATAGAGAATGTATAATTGAATAGTAAGCTAAGAACTTTGAATATTCATAGCTTATTCTAGTTAATTTTAAAAAATATGTTTATTACGGTAAAGTTAAGATCAATAATAAAAAAAAACATATTAAAGGAGAACAAATAATAATGTAGAAGAAAATTAATAATGTAGTTTCGAACTAACTTTAGATTTGATAATCCTTTTAAACTTTAGGATAATGTTTGATAATTTAGATTCAGTCGGGTTAGACTCAGCTTTGCTTCATAGCTTTATAATCATTTTTAAAATGATTATATTATAGAAATTCATACTTATAGATTCTATTAATTTGGATGTAATTTTTAGAATTTTCAAATAATTTAAGTGCATTTTTGCTATTTGTCCGTTATGTTGACCTCTATTTTAATAATTTAGTATAATGTTTTATTTTTATTTTTTTAATTATAAGTGTGTGTGAGGCTTGTAGTTTAAAACTGAAGCTCAGTGTTAATGCTTTTACATTAATTGCATTATATAAAGCGTAAAGAGTGCTATTAAATAAATATAATATCGTTTGATAATTAATGTTAAAAACTTTCGCAAATTTTGTAATTAAATATAAAAATTATGAAATGTTAGTTAATGAGTTAAAAAAGTGCATTAAATTTTTAATAAATTGTTGTAAATAATTAGAATGAGTTCATAAATTCCTAAAATTCAATAATATTTTCGTTTATTGAAATGCGGTAATCAAAAATATTATTTATTTTTACATTGAGGTCGGACTTTATAATTTAATCTATTACTGACATTATTAGATTTTACGTTATATTCCTCTACTTTTCAATATATATATAATATCATGTTATATAAGTGTTTGCATTTTAAAACATAAAATATTTATTTTGGTTAATTACTCAAAACTTTTATTTCATACCAAATGATTATTTTAAAATTTATTTATACTGAGATCCCATTTGGCTAAAAGTCAGAAGTCATAGAAAATGTTTAACTATAGATGAGTGTTTAAATGCATCCAATGATAAAGTAGACCATCTATTTGCTAAATTGAAAATTTATGACATTATCTGTGCACTCATTCTATCTCATGGCTGATGTTGTTATGCATCAATTTCTGTTACGAGTTAGTAGAGAACAATCACAAATCTCATTACTTCTTTTCAATCTTTCTGAGAAATAACTAGAAATCGCAATATGGTATGCTTGAACAATAATACCCTTATAGTAGTGATGCCGCTGCCAATTCGCTTCAAAATTATTACTTTTGTGACAACAGTCCCAACGAGAATGGCTCAGAGTGTGTGAGTGTAAAAAATATTTCAAATGAATTACTAGATTTGAGAGCATAGTATATGCTATGTTGCGATAAACTAACACAAAATTACTTTTGACACAATCGCTTGAAATTCATTTGATCCCTGGATTTCGTTTTTACTCCAGAGTATACGAACTATACTGTAAGAGTTTTCTACTTTATATATTGTTTTTGCAATTTTTGATTTGCTTAAAATTATCTTTTGCTCGCTTTCTACTCTCTATTTCGTTTAGAGTTTGTATTTATTTGGCAACTTAACAGATAATACGAATCAATAACCATTTCAAATACTAGACACATGAAACAAAACGGTTTTCTCGCGCTGTGTGTCTTACTTTTAGTCTGTAGTGTTTGTAAAAAAAGTTTAGAATTTTTTATCGATTTAACCATTAAGTCTGAAAAAAGACTAAGAACTAAAAAGTGCATTTTGAACATTTCTTGTTCGCTTTGGTCTGATAAACCACTCAACTAAAACACTGCTTTAGTATTTTGAAAGTACACCCAAAAGCTGATACACGTTATGATACTTTTTTCCTGCACTAAACTGAGAGTGGATCGGCTCAAACAATACCAACAATATAAGTGAAACTGCATTTAGGATCGAAAAAATAACACTACCAATGGTTTTGTAGAGCACATGTTCGCGTTTTGATCCTCACTACCATAACGGACACAAAGTGGTTTCCCATCGATCCCTGATCTTTATCTTAAATATATTTTCTCGTATAAACGATAAAAATTATTTTACGTGTAGTAAAGTAAATATCGCTGTTTAAAACTTTAGTGTTACACGCTTTTAACTTGTGGAGCAAACTTATGGATTGTCCATCTTTTACGTTGATTATATAAATATACTAAAAACTGCTGAATATTTTGAAATTTATATTTATGAAAGCTTTTTAATGTCACATGAATGATTGAAAAATTATAAACTAAAAGGTTATGGACCATAAAGTAGTTATGTTCGATCTTGTTTCAGTATAAGACAGTATAAATTTTATTGCATAAAAGCTTGCACTTAAGTGTGGTTTTGCCAATAATTATTCTTAAACTTCAAAAGAATTTTTAAATTCCAAAGGCTCACGAAGTTTAATAAAAATTTTATAACTTAGATATATATATCAAACTTATTAAAATGCACTTTTGGGACTTAAGGAATGAGGCAACAAATCTAAAATAAATTTTAAAATATGCTAAAATTTGTAAGCACTTTAGATTAAAGAAATAATTTAATAAAGAAAATAAAATTAGATATTCCTTATATAGTATTTTCATATACTTCAAAAACGCATTAAATTATAAATTAAAGTCACTTCTTTGTGTATGTGTTTGAGTTAATTTGATTAATGGTTAAATTAAATTATATTTCCCTCGAAAAAAAGTTTGCTTATCGTTATGCACAACAACTTTTTTTTATTGATTACTCCGATGTTCTGTAATATTGAATGAAAAATTTTTAGGTCGCCTCAATTGTGGGAAGAGCTGAGTTATTATCGGCGATATTTTACTTAACAACATTATTAATATGGACGACACCGAAAAATAAAATGAAATACAAATTGCCACTGAGTATTATTTCCGCGTGGATGGGATTCCTTTGTAAAGAGCAATCTCTTACTGTATTACTAATATGTGCCATTTATGAAATCATTGCTAGACTTTCGCCGAACAAAGTAAGTAAACGAAAACTCAATTTTTGCTAAAAACAATCCTTTAGTATTTTCTTAATATTATCAAATTACTGGTCAGTTGTTGAGGTGCTATTATAGATCTTTTTTTATTGTGTCCGCAGGAAAATAAATTTAGTTCAAAAGCAAATTTTAACATTATTGCCAAACTCGGGAACATAAAACAATTTCATATCGCTTGGAGGAAAATCGTTAAAAACATATTTATTTTGTTGTCTGCTTTTTTCTCTGCTCTGATATTAAGATTGTACATAATGGGAAATAAGTTTCCGAAATTCAATAGGTAATTCATCAACAATGCATATATACATTTATTATTATTCATCTTAACTAATACTGTATTTATAAAAAAATAATATATAATAAATAACACGCCATTCAAACTTTTGTGTATTTTTATCCGCAATATTATAGCATGAATTATACTATTTGACATTTTCATTAAATTCAGAATTCTAGGTATAAGTTATTACTCCTCGCAAACCATTCGCTTAACCGCCAGTTTTATGTTAATATATTACTTTGTTATACAGAAGCGTAAGGTTATTACTTTAAGGCTTGAATGCTTTTACAAACGTTAAGGTGAATTGCTTCAAAATGTTACAAAATTAATAAAAATTCAACCGCATATAAACAATATTATAGAATAACCGTTCAATATATACGTGAACGTAATAAATATAACTACTGGTAAAAATAATGCATTAGAAATTTAAAGAATCTATAAATGTTTGAATCTAATAGAACTCAAAATTCCCTGAATTTTTTATTATCATACAGTAAATAAAAATTATAATAAAAATTTTAATATGAATCCTTTAACGTAATTTTCTCTAATGTCTTTGAAAATTATAAATATAAGAAATTAGTCAATATATTAGTCAATTATAATAGAAATTATTTATACACAACTAAATATAATTTTAATGATATTCTTACTTGAGAATAGTATTATAGCAATTCTAAACTTACTTTCCTTTAATAAGTTTTCAGATTAAGTCAACGTAATGTTGATTAAGTTTAGAACTGTCACAGAACTATTTTCACGTAAGAATATTATTAAAACAAAATATTGGCAGAATCCGTACATTTATTACTTATGTCGATAAATTTTAATTACCTATTTTGCATTTTCACAAAATATTATTTGTTTTACTGTGTTTAAGCTTTTAGTTAAATTAAGTGATAAATTTATGTTTATTTTAAAAGCATAATACGTGATTAATTTTAAAATACTTTCAATATAATATTTATACAGTAATAAAAGATATAACATCAATGCTTAGATAGTTAGGCAAACATTAAGGCAATTCACTTTGCGTTATCTTTAATACAGTTATTTATTGAACATGAAATGTGTCAAAAGTAACTTTACCGAAAAAAATTTGAATGTGTGTTAAAATGGTTAGAGATAAGTGAAATAACGATTATATTGTATGGTTAGACTGGACAACCCGGCGGCTTACTCTGAAAGCCCAACCAAACAGTTAACCTATAGTTATTTGGTTGCCTTCAATAGTTGGCTTCTCTTGTTTCCTTGTGATTTGAGCTGTGATTGGACGCACGCATCTATCAGATTGGTGTCAAGTATAAGAGACCCGAGAATTTGGATGACTGCTGCCTTTTTTGTCACTTTAATTTATTTGCTATATTTTGCCTTATTGAGGAGAAAAGATGAGAAACTAGTACTGGTGAGTGGAAATATTGAGCTTATAATAACTTCTTTTATCTTATATAAAAAAAGATGATAGAAAACTAGGAAAATAGCAAAAATATTTGTGGGGATTATGTATTTTTAGGTGCTTGCACTCGCAATTGTGCCATTTATTCCTGCATCAAATTTATTTTTTCCGACTGGGTTTGTCATAGCAGAAAGAGTACTTTATCTGCCAAGTATGGGATTCCTATTGCTCATTGGATTGGGTGTAAAGAAAATTCTTAACTATTGGTATGTCTATGAAGATAACTACTGGCATGTAATATATTATGTGAAAATAGAAGCATTCTTTCACGTTTTTTTGATACATTAGGGAAAGTCATACGCCTTGCATTAAAACTTTAATAGCGCTTGTGTTGCTTGTGAACACACTGAAAACATATCGCAGATGTTCTGAATGGTAATTCAATTTACTTTTAACAATTCCTACATTTTTTATGCCTAACTTTTTGTTTTTAAAGTCATCATTTATTATTTCATATTATTCCAGGAACAATGAGTACACCCTTTATTCATCAGGTCTTCGCGTGAATCCAGAGAATGTGAAACTGCTCAACAATGTCGGAAGACTGTACGATCGCGACGGCTTTTATGACATCGCTATCACTTACTACAACCAAGCTTTAAAGTATGAAACTATATTTACATCTTACTGTATATTAACAAACCATTATTATTAACTTTGCCGTACAAAAATTTTTATTAAAAATTTTTGTTCAACAAAAAAAGTTAATTAAAAAGCATTTTGCTGTGCATTAGATTTGCCACGATTTGTGATTAGTTTTTTCCGTTTATGTAATTAATTTTTATTGTATTAATTTAAAAAATTTTTGTTGGATGGATAAGTGTTGAACCATCTGACGCGAGAGGACATCTAAATTTGGGTAACGTTTTCGCCAAACTAAACAAATCATTTGAGGCAGAAATGTATTATAGAAAGGCTTCATATATAATGGAGAATCTGCTCACAGAACTTATCAGATATCACCGCTGCATTTAACAGCTCTGCTCAGACTGGCAGACTTATTAGCAAAAGATCCGCAAAGAACGAATGAGGAGTTTAGAATCCAAGAAAGAATAAGATACAATGTTAAATAAAAGAGTTATTAAATTTAATCAATTATTTTTTATTAACTTTTCAATTCCTGAAAATTAATACAATTAAAAATTTTAATTTTCTATGTTTGACGGGTAATGCATGCAGAAATGCATGCTTAAACGAGGAGTGAGTTAGAGGGAGAGAGACAGGGAGAGAGAGAGAGAGAGAGAGAGAGAGAGAGAGAGAGAGAGAGGACAGGTGTATTCGTATCAATAACCTCTATCTATATATTATATATCTCCAAATCTCTTTCCATATCTCTTTCTCATCGAATTCCATCGCAATATCATTAAGTTCTCTTTGCATTCCCCATTCCCTGCATTTGGCAAAATTAATTGGAAGTCACTGAAGAAATTGTGAAAAAATTCACTCACAGAGTACTAAGTGAAGAAAAGTGGCATCAATTTTGCTCTTTAATTAATGACAAGCGAAGCGAACTTATTTGACTGCATCACTAAAGCTAATTTGAACTACTAATAAATTAAATATTTTATCTAACATTGATTTAATCAAAAATAAAAAATTTTTAAAATTGTTTTCCTCATTTAATTTCGACTTTTACGAAAAACTTATTTTTTTCAATTTTAGTTCTATTTAAGTTGATGGCAGAGTTTCTTCTTGTGTACTAACTATATTATGGACTAAAAATTTTAATTTTCCAGCCGATTTAAAAATTTATCAAATTTAAATAGCGATCATTACAAAATTATATTTTATTTTCTCACTAAATTTACAGTTAATTTTTTAATACTATAATATTAAATTCCATAATTAAAAGATTAAAACTAAATCTGGATTTTTATTCTAAAAAATTGGTATAATATTTATTTACACAGTACTGTCCAAATTCACAAATTGTTTTATAAAAATTTGATTGTTAAGAACTATTTTATCTATTTTTTGGTTGTTTTGGGAGAAATTGCCAAATATAATAATATTCACTAATAGGTCTGATTATATTCACTATTTGGTCTGAAATTGTATCACATTTTATTAATTGACAAGTTTTTATCTTTATTACACTATGAAAGTAATGAAATGACGAATTGATGAGTTAACAAGTTATTAAACAATTGATGAATTAAGTAATTAAAGAAAAGGCATTCATAGTAAATTGTCTTTAAATAAGATATAAAATAAATGCGACGTAAATGATTTATAGTTTGATTTTAATATTGTATAAACGTTATTAAATATTTTTATTCAATGATAATTATGATACTATTTGGTAGAAAAAATGTACATTGAAAATATTTTTGCCATTAATATAAACAAAAAAATCAAAAAATCTGATGAAAAAATATTTATTTTACTGTTTTTTGCTGTGCATTAGATTTGCTGCGAATTTAGTCCTTTTATGTAATTAATTGTAATTGTATTAATTAATTTTTTTGTTGAATTTTGACTAATTATGGATAAGGATTGAACCATCTGACCCGAGAGGACATTTAAATTTGGGAAACGTTTTCGCCAAACTAAATAAATCATTTGAAGCAGAAAAGAGTTATAGAAAGGCAATATATATAATGGAAGAAACTGCTCGCAAAACTTATCAGATATCACCGCTGCATTTAACTGCGCTTCTAAGACTGGCAGACTTACTTTCAAAAGATCCACAAAGAACAAAAGAGGCGTTTAAAATCCACGAAAAAATTTTGACTCTTAAGAGTGATTACAAACTATCATATGAAAGTTGGAGTAAAGTAATAACGCGCTCATCAATACGACAGCAAGAAGCAGCTATAATACTGGCCAAAGCGATGGAATATGAGCCATCAGATCCAGATGTGCTTTACAATGTAAGTCAAATATCATGAATGATGGGATTGGGTAGGGTAGGGTAGGGTAGGGTAGGGTAGGGTAGGGTAGGGTAGGGTAGGGTAGGGTAGGGTAGGGTAGGGTAGG
>JAQGAW010003175.1:0-13140 GCA_034698025.1 Phthiracarus crinitus | reverse complement strand
GCGAAAAACAATTATAATTCATAGAGCGCCCGTTTTGTTTTTCGGGCCGAATCGGGCCGGGCTTTGCGTTTTTTAAAAATAATCGGGCTCGGGCCGGGCCGGGCATCAACATCTCGGGCTTATGTCGGGCTCGGGCCTAAGAATTTTTACGATTTGGGAGTCTACTGCACTGTATAATATGCAAAACACTAATTGCATGTTGTATACTGAAAATAACAATATGGTTCTACATTATGGTCAAAATCAAATTGATATCTTGGGCATACAAATTTGTTTATACCATATAATAATAAAAATTGTTAAGTGCAACTTAATTTTACAGATTAAGTTGTAAAGTTTGTGTGGGCGGATGATCGCTGTATGGGTGTATTTGTGTGTGCGTTTCGTAAAGAATAATGGCTTTACTTTTGTTTTAATGCGCGCTAAAACAGTTTTCCAAATGTTTGACATTTTTATTTTCGGAGCCACTTTAGAAAATTGTAGTTGTTTTCGGAGACGAAAAAAATAATAGTATTTTTTTCGTCGAGAAAATTAACGATCAGATTTTATTTGCGTAATGTGGCATTTATTGAACCATTTACAGAACTATAAGATATGTGTGTACAATACTGTATACGTGCGTGTGTTTCTTCCCAGTACTTAAGAAACTTACGCGAAAGTCGATTCCGAAAAGTATCGAAGAGAATACAATCTGGGATTTTGTGGATAATTTATATCGTGTTAGCTTAAGGGTAATATTTTACTGGATGTAAATTATAGACTAATTATTAGACCACATAGAAATTAGCGCTTAGAGAGAGGGAGAGAGAGAAAGCGAAAAGTGTTGCTATTAGTGTTTAAGGATACGCATGAGTTTTTATATGATTCGCATTCCTCCGGTTACTTAACAGTGTAGTAAATTATAGCAACCAATTGCGAACTAATATTTACAAGGCTTACTACTGTTCGATTGCGTCAATACCAGAATTATCGAAATAAAATCTAATCATAGATATAACCATATACTAAACAGAATAGTAGTATACGTTATGGGAAAATCTCGAGCTTGAAAATTGTAATACAATTTTGCTCACAACTAAACCTAAAGTTAAACAATTGTTTTTTATTAATTTAATCCATATTATATATTTTTTAATACAATGCTTATGTATGGTTGTATATCGTCACACAAATAATTTCACTTTAATTGTCAGACACTGACAACATTAACGAACGCACCACAAATAAAAAGCATAAAAATGATTTGTTTTATTATGCAAAAATTTTGCAGCAAATATTAATTATATTTTTTATACTTTTTAAATGATTAACACGTCCCTGGTTTTAATATAATTAAAAATATTATATTTGTTTTATTTGCATTTTTTATATTAAGCACATATTTTTCAGAAATACAGTATAACGAAGTGATATTTCGATACTTGGAATCGGAATGAGAATAGAATCGAAAAGAAGGAAATTTAATGAAAAGTATTGGAATAGAATAGAATCGAAAAAATTATTTTATTCAAGAATAGAATCGGAATAGAATTGAAATTAACAAGTTTTAGTATCGGAATCGGAATTTAAATTGAATTTTTATTATACTAAATTATTTACTTTATAAAACACATTATTACATTTCACAAGTGATATTTTGATACTTAGAATCGGTATAGGAATAGAATCGAAAATATTATATAACAAAAGGTATAGAATAGAATAGAATCGAATCGAAATAATAAATCTGGTATCGACCGAACACTAGTATAACGTTATGTGATAACCGAAAAAGTTTCGTTATACCATAGACTAAGATATTGAGAAAGATTCAAAAAAGATTTTATGAAATGTCTCTAATTATGTCATTTTTACATAATTAGTATTTTGATCGAAATTCGTGGAAATCGATTTAAACCGATCGATTTTAATTTTTTGATAAAAGAGGTTAACAGAACATCAATAGTATTGTCCAGCGAAATGTATCGGTCTTTTTTGGTTTTATTGAAATATATCTATTTCTTCTATTTTCTTAAGATCTGAATCTCTCATTCAATTTCTTGAAGATATTTATATAAGAATTATTTACACAATAACACAAGATTTAAGGAACAACGATATTTCTTCGGGCTTCTAATAAAATATTTAAGAATATTAAGGATATTAGGATAACAACAATATTGTTTTAACAGCGCTCGAGCTTAAGCTTCATAAAGTTTGATTCTATTGTGGGAAATAAATAACATCCAAAACAGGCTGACTATGACCATCACTGACTGTTACAGTAGTGTTAAATAAATTCCTTACTTATGCCACATATAACTTAGTTTTACTATGCAAGCGGTTTGTTAGCGAACAAAAGAAATATTATGCCATAATTCAATGTTTTATGATAAAAATATGTCTACTATTCCTCTATGAATAAAAGAGCGCAAAATTATCACATATTTCCCACTATAGGTAGGATTTTTGGTTACAAATTAATAAACAAAAAAAAACATTTCTATAAAGATTATTTATTTGCATATTTAGCTGACAAATCCATGCAGAAAAAATAATTATATTTTTTCGTTTTTAATTTTATACGTCTGGATAATTAAAATTTGTATTTAAGAAGTTTAACAAAATAATAATTACAAAAGCAAATAATTTCCGATAAATAAACGACTAGTCGTAAAAAAATTGAATTCAAAGCATTTGGTTAACAGCGTGCTCATTGAATATTATTATTATTATGGTTTTTTGCAAACAAAGAAAATCAATACTTTTATTCAAACAAAAAGAAACATTAATAAAATGCACAAAAGAAAATGTATTCACGGGAAAGTAAAATATCAGCTTTCATTCCAAATAATCGTTCGATATTAACCCGTACTCGACCCGCTTTTTGTTCGTGCATTGTTATTTTAGTATTGTTAGATAAAAGAAGAAAAAACTTTCGCCAATCATTCGATTTTTTCGAAGCATTTATTAACAAATGAAAAAATATTCATCACAATCGTTAAATAAAAAATTGCTTAATGTAAGATAAACTAGACATTTAAATAAGTAAGCGCAACATTAAAATTTTCCATTAGAGTAATGTGCTCTTCAAACATTCATTACCATATATAATGTGCATACACTGTAAATAAACTTACAAAAGGCTAAGAATTTAACATTTAAATAGCAACGATTGCGTAACTCTTAATTATATTTGATTATTATATTTAATTACTATTGTATTGTATTCGATATTTAAACGATGTTTTCGCATATCATTCAATGAATCAGTGTTTTCGTTGTTAATTAAGCTGAAAGTTATACAAAACAGTTTAAATTGAATGCATTAACGAAAATATGTCTACAGATCCGTATTTCAATTAAAATGCCGCATAACATGCTTTTTTAAAAACAACTATCAAAATTCTTATTCATGTCTTATTGACAGTAACGGTAAAGCGTGGGCAGAATCCAAAAATATGTTTATCTTAAATGCTATTCTAATTTGATATATTCATAAATTTGTAAAGAGATTTTAAATCTACACTTTCTAAGAATTTTAAAAACCATACATTTAAATCTCTTATACCTCCGTAAATGTCACTTGAAATGCCATAAAAATATTGAATAACTTTATTAAAATATTCATAGATTCTGTGCAATACTTTATGCTTGAATTTATAAGATTCGTATTAAATTATTAATCATTCTCGACTTGCTCTTCCATATATATAGGGTTTTGGAAATTTTATTTTGTGATGGTGTAAAAATTGATAGGATTGAGTAAACCATGAATTTTGATTTATAACTCTACTAAAAATATGTATCTAATCTCTGGTTTAATAAACGTGTTGACGCACATTAAACAGAATAATTAATTTTTATTATGTTTTATTTTAGTCAATATTCTCGTTGATGTAAACTAGTCCTCGGGCCTCATAATAAAAAATTCGGGCCGAGTCGGTCTTTGAAGTTTCTCTAATTTTTATGCAATAATTTTTATGGCTATTTATATATTTCAGAAATCGAAAAAAATTTAAAATGTAACGTTTTTGTTTAATTATTGTTAAATTAATATAATCAGATGACTAAAACTCACACAAAACTTGTTAAAGTGTATAATAAATCGTTTTAAGGTCATACTGCAAAGATTTTTAAACGTAATTAATTGAATCGGGCAGGGATTTTGACTTTAAGAAATAATCAGGCTCGGGCTTTTGTCGGGCTCGGGTTTGAAAATAAACGATTACAATAGAAATAAATGTTATTTTGAGTTTTAGCGATACACAAATGTTAAATAACATTCAAACTTTTAAAATCATTTAGAATTTATTATACGTATATTATTTTTAACTTTGACAATATTTATTCAAATTACTTAACTTTAAGAAGATTAAAATTTTAAATAATAATTTTTAGAAGTGGGAAATTTTGTTAAAACGATTTTTGATTTTTTATGCTATGTTTTAAAAAAATTCTGTTTTTTTGTTAAAACAAAAAAAATCATTTTGTCAGTATTTTTCATAGAAAAAGTTTTTTAGTTAATAATTCATTTATTTGAATTTAAAAGAAATTTATACATTGATGAACTTTTTTCTATTAACGCAGAAATTAGACACACATTCATAATTCTTTGCTCACAAAATTTAAGGAATCCCAAAAATTAAAACGTTTTTTGTTAGAAAATGTTTTCAATTGAACCAAAATTATATGTCAAAATTTAAATTTTTCTTAGATTATTCTTCAATTTTGTTATTAAAATGCAATTTGTGTAAATTTTGTTTCTAAATTATAACGAATTTTTGCTCAATTTTATTGTTACAAGAAGATTTTGGATTTAACAAAATATCCCAACTCTAATAATTCATAATTCGGAAATTTTTATTTAAATTATGTATTGAGTTTTAAATTCAGTTCAGTAACTTTAACTTAATAAATTAATTTGTTTATTTCTATTTTTGGGTCATTAAATCACAAACTGTATTAATTTTATTCTTTTTTGTATATAATTGAGACATTCTTTGTATACTCCATAAAACCTTTTTCATTGATTTAGTGAGACCATCACGAACTCAGCACGATATCAATCAAAAGTTACAAATACAAATTATTCTCATAATTGGATATTTTATTAACATTTCATCCAATATTAAACCTAATATTGTTCTATTAATACTGTAATATTTGACTTTACAAATGTAAAATGTCTTAAAAGCAATGTCAAAAATACTTTAATCTATTTTAATAAGAATAAACTAATTTTTTAAAATTTAATAAAGAAAATTCTATTAATTGCAAAATTAGTTCTTCAAAATCTATCAGAAATGAATATTTTATGATGGAATTTTAAAAACATTTATTAAAAACCAAACTGTTTACTTACTTTGACTATTAGAGACCTATTTTCTTTAAGAAACAACGCAATTGTTTACAAAATTGTATCAAGTTATCATTAAAATTTATCAAAAATTAAAAAGATTTTTTTGGAAAATTGGAAAAAATCTATTTTACAGAAAATTGGGCTAAAATGCTAAAATCAACATAATTGACACCATAATTTACTTATAAATACTCCATAACACCATACCATATTTTATACCTTAACACACCATAATCATCCGATTCCTGCAAATGAGTTATGATTAAGCATAGTGAATATTGGCGTTATTTATACTTTTAAACGTAATTAAAAATCATAATTATTAATGGAAAAAATCGAGAAAGTATTTTATTTTATTGATTCTTAAGTCTGTTCTTGATATAAATTTAAATTTTTAGATCGAGCATTATTTTGTTAAAGATAAATAGCCATCGAGAGAAAAGCCATAAATTTAAACTCTCATGAGTTCAATCTGTATTTGAAAATATTATTTCATTATATACCCCACGATTGAAATATTAAACTCATAAATTTTAGTAATTTGAAATGAAATTGGAATCAAATTTTATGAAACGAAATAAACTGAATTTTTTATTAAGTTTTTTAAAAAAATTTAATTAAAAAAATAGTTCAAAAGCAAAAGACAAAATTTTATGATTTAAGACGTTTTATTACAAAACCCGAACATTTTTGCGGAAGCATGAGGCTTTATTGAACATAATTTTTATAATTATAGATAAACAGACTGTTTTAGAAGGTAGGGTTAATTTCTTAAATCTTATTCAATCCTCAAATTTAGGATCAATACAAAAAATTTTAAAATTGTTAATATTTTAACCAAAAATTGAAAAAAGTGCTCACCAAAGTAGATGGCTTTTTTTACCCTTATTAAATTTTTTTGATAAAATTTTCAACAAAATATATTTTGATACAATTTAATTAATGTGATTTAGACTTTAATAGAATTATTTTTCCTTCGGATTATAAAAATTTATTAAAAACCTCTTTAAAAACTAGACCAGTAGAGTGTGTGACGTAATGATGGTATATATATAGAACACAATAACGATATTTTAAGGTCAATGCATTCTTATATACAAGTATAAAACTCATTATGTCGAAATGCCAAATCCTTAACAAATAAGAAATACCTTATGTTTAACATTAAAACTGCATATTATTTGTTTTTATTTTAAATTAATGGTTGATGAAAATCCTTTTATCAATATAAAACTAACAACAGACAGATATACAAATAGACAGACATTGTCAAAACTATAAGCTCTACTTTTTGTTGATTAAAAAGAGAGCTAAATTTTTGATATGTTAAATGCGAACAAATCGAATAGAAGCGCATAATTCTACTTCCAATACAATATTATTAATTAAATTCACAAAAATTGAATTTAAAAATTGTTTATTACATTAAATTAATAATTGGGTAGAATTTAAGTTTGAATAACTGTTTAGTCGGAACAAAATAACTAATAATCAGTTTAATAATATTTTGATACTTCAGATACTAATCTACTTCTAACCAGAGTTTGAAAAATCGTTTTGTTTATAATAAAAAACGAAATATCTTGAAAGATCGCGCATAACAATCATTGATCAAATATTTCATTGATCACAGCACCGTTAATATAATATACGATGTATGATATAATGCATCATACATTAAACGAGGGGTCAAACCAACCAAAAAAAAAAACGGACGAGAATTCATATTAATAACCATTGCCAGCGGATATCGTATTAGTTTATCAAGAAGTTTGATACGCTTTATCATAACATGAATGATAGGTGAACGTAAAAGATACAGTAAACCCATATTTTTTGTTATATTAACTCTCATAAAATTTCCAAAAGAGCTCTCATTCAATCAAAAAAATAAATTATTTATAGACGAAAAGAAAATAGAGAAATATAGATATCATTGAAAGAATAGAACCAGAAATTCATTTATTGTTTGTTCACTGAATTAATGCTAAATTAAAAATATACTTATATATTCCGCGTGTGTATTGTGTAAAGTAAATTACAGTTAATTAATTCTATAATTATATTCGCAAAGTCGTCTGATTAAGGCATTATAAACTATGCATTAAGTTATTCAGCGAAAAAGTAATAATAAAAGAGTTGTAGTATTGTTAGTATTGTATAACCAAATCAATAGAAATGTTCATACATTTGCTATTTATTTGGATTCCGTATTCTTAGGAAAACTGTCACTGAAATGCAAGCAAGAAATCAGTTGAGATTTTTCAAATGTTTTATTATGCATAGTAACTAAACTTATACAATATATTTAAGGTTTAATCGCAGCAATTCTAATCTAAAAACGTATTATATTTAGTCGCCATATAAGTTATATGCTATTAGTTAGCGAACCTTTTATTACCGTTAATACTAACAACAGTGTAGTTCAGTAGTGGTTATGATATGAATCGTTAAACACAAACATATATTGATTAATCATTAGTAATAGCTGTTATCTTTTAATTGGATTATAAATTTTTTTATTCTCATTCAATTTATTGCCGTATGAATGCTTGTTTAATAATGAGATTCATTTATTTTTAGTCATATGAGATTTGATTGTGATTTTTCAACTAAAATCGATCGATCAGTCATAAAGCTGTTGTTCGCTTAAATAACTGCTACAAACAAAAAGTTTAATCAATTATACAAAGAATCCAATCAAATATTCTCTTACAAGAAAAATCAAACACAAGAACGAACGCATTAATGAGATCAAATTGTTTCATTTTTTATGAAGAAAGTTTAATCAATAAAAGAATCTGCTTTATCGTAATAAACTTATCTCAAGGATAGTAAATTTCACTTAATCTCTGGATTCCGATGCGCAGTATATTTTATGCTTCATTAACAAAGCATTACAATCACCATTAGAAAGAGTGAGAGTGAGTGAGTGAGTGAGTAAGTGAGTGAGTGAGTGAGTGAGTGAGTGAGTGAGTGAGTGAGTGAGTGAGTGAGTGAGAGAGAGAGAGAGAGAGTCTCCGAATTTCATTCATCTACAATTTTTATTCATAACATAAGGCCTCGAAAATTGTTAATTAAGGATTTTTTAAAATCTTACAAATATACATAGAAATCTAATGTATAGATGTTATATAACCTAAATTCTCCAAATAAGTTATTTTTAATTAACGATTTTAAATCTAACGATAATTTAATTTTTTTGTCACTTTGTCCAAAGGAGCTATTGGATTTGGGTTGAATCGGTCCTTATATTTAGTAAGGGATTTTTTTCTATATATTAATTAAGGGATTTTAAGTTTCTTTATATTTATTAAGGGATTTCTGAATAATAGGCTTAAAATGGGTAAAAATGAATAAAAAACTCTAAAAATGGCCAAAATTCAGGTAAAAATGGATAAAAAATAGTCAATAATGGCTTTAAAATAAAAATTTCGAAAAAAAACATTGTTTAAACTATTTTGCGGCAAGTGATCCAATATTATAATTATAATACTTATTTTGCTTCTCTGAGTGTCCGATATTAACAAATTTTGATGTTAACTGGACGAAAGCTAAAACAATTGAATCAAAATTCTCGGAACAGCGAAGTATTATTTACAACAATCTATTATAAAACTATAAAATTTTATCGATTAAACAATATATTTTAAAAAACTGTTTGCTTAAAATTAAAAATAAAACCAACAATATATACAATAATTAAAATGCAAAAAAAATATTTAATACACCAAAAATTTGACAATACTATTGAATTAACTCAGAATATAATACAATGTGAGTTCATTACGAATATTCATTCTCTTTCTTGTTTAAGAATTATAGTTTAATGATGAAAAACATATACTGTAATTTGTCATTAAAATTCTATAGGGATATATTTTTTATGTTAATTGAAATATTGAAAAATATTAATGAAAGATCTAACTATTAAAATCAAAATATTGTTGTTTATATCTGATACCTCAAAATTAAATATTTTTAGAAATATTCTGAATGAAACCCATTAACCAGAATATGTTAAGTTTGTTTTGATAACTTCTTTCTCACGATTAACAATAATGTACCTCTTTTTTCTAACGATTTTCGATTTCTTATTCATAATTCCTAAAAAAACTTCCAGTTGACAGCGAGTATATTGTAAGAGATATTTCTCTACAAAAGATTATCCTTTTATTGTAACTTTTCTTAATTAGTAATAGAATTTTTTTCATTTAGAAACAAGGAAGAGAATTATCAAATCAGAGAGACTTAAAAAAGAAAATTCCCATAAAATCTCATCATAATATTATAGTAATAATGCATTAAATCCCTCATAACTCTTCGACTGTAATTAATGGGAAGACAAGATAAAACCCAAACATTAAAATTTCATAATACAGAGTAAAAGTAGTTTGTTTTAAATCATTATGGATAAGTGTAGCTAAAACTACGATATACTTCGTGATCAAACTTATTCCGTGGAGCGTCGCATACATCCATCCATTAGCGAAACGTCTAATAGTAACAGTATCGAGCGATTTATAACTGCTTTGGGTCTTAAATAGAATATATCAAATTAATTTCGATAAAATATTTCGTCGAAAGATGATCGGTTAAGTAAATAAACACATAAAACGAAGTGATGAAAAACCTCAAATAATTCCCAAAACCATTAGTAATTTAAATTTATAAAACTTTGCTCTAAAAATATTACGGAATTTATATTTTTAAAATTTTATCGCTTATATCGTTCACCTGAGGCTTAGTTTTTTCGTGTGCTATCAAAATATTCGTAAAGCTATAGGATTTGATCTTTGCATATATAATAATATTGTTTATATATTACAAATAATTGATTATTTAGACCATGAATATTTTATCGATAAAGTTTTGTATGTCTAAAAATATTTTTAAAATAAAAAATTTATTACACTATAAAAATTTTTTTATTAAATCGCTTGAATTCAAATCAATAAAATATAAAAATGAAAATATCTGGAATTTATGCTAAAACTTTTACAAAATTTAACAACATATTTAATTAATACGTAAATTGAAAAACTTAATGAATATCATACAACCATTTACACGTTGGCACTCTTCTATTTCTTTCAATTCTAACGTAAAACAAAAAAGTATAGTTAGCACAGATTCGTCGGATGAAACACATTCAAAATACAGGTAATTGAAAAAAAGGAAATTATTGCTTAAAAAATTGTCTGATAACATTCTAAAATAATATTATAGTAGTGATGTAAATTGTCGCTAACAGACAGAATTAAACCGAATATTAAAAACTAGTTTCGGTCAAATGTAACAAATGACTGAAATTGATCGATTTCACTAAATTTAATAAAATATTTTGTTTTGACAGAATATAACCGACGATATTATCATTTTTTAAAAATGTAAAAGATGGGTAAAAATTCTGGAATAATTTTCAATGTGGATTGAAATGTATGAAATCTAAATATCATTGTTGAGCTTTGAATGTTGAGATCAATTTTTAAAACTTGTAGGTATAATATAAAATTTAAAGTTATGCAAATAATATATATGTAGTCACAAAAAACTATGAAATGTGTTGGAAAACAATTTTTCATGTAATTTCGAACAGTATTACTGAAGAAATGTCAAAGAAGTTGTGAAATAATTTTTTCTATTCAATTTAGCAACTGATACGAACAAATATCTAATTAAATTGGTCACGTATTTTAATGTTAAAGTATTATAGCGTTCAATTCAATTTTCTTTCAAGTTCTATAAATATTTAAAATTATTTCAAAGAAATGTGTTTCGAAAATAAGAAAAAATTGTTCGCTGAAATAAAAGAGTGAAACACAATGTCGTCATTGTAACTATAGAATTGGCACAATAGCCCAATGACATCAATGTATTGCTCGAATACAAACATGCAAATCATATAACAAGTACATCGCAATTTAATTAAAGTAATTAAGAAAATAATAATCATAGCGCCAGAAGCGGATACATAGTATATGAGAAAATAGTGACAATGCATTAAAAATTTTAGAAATTATCTTTTAACTCAAATAACTAATCATATAAATTTAAAACAGAAAAAGAAAAGAATGATAAAAATGATGATCTTTGTGTAGAGAGTTGTTTCGTCAGTTATACTATATTACATATGACTCAATGAAAGTGTAAAAAAATTGCTTAAACATCAAGATGGATAACATCCTTCCCATCCCTTCCAACTCTTTTATTGTTGATGAAAATAAAATTTCTTAATCCACATCAAAATTAATTAATAAACATCAAAAATAGTGTAAATTATTTAAACTTAGTTTTAATCGATAATTGTACTGAAATCACAAATATGATGAAAGCGAGCGTAAAACAAACAAAACCCATTAATACATGCGTGTCATATTTGCATACAACAATGCAAATCTTCATTAATCACTGTGTTGTTTAAACCATTCAGTTCTGTACTGTTTTTCTTTACACAGACGTTTAAACATATATGCATAATCATTAGCATATCAGGCAAACTATAAATTCTTAATATAATAATAAGTAATTCGTTTATTGTCAAACCGGAGAAATGAAGTAAACATTAGTCTCGATTGAGAATCGTATGAGAATTAAAACATTAATAACAGAAAAAGTTTTCCTATAAAAAAATAATAATAAATGCCTCAATTGTGGGATTTTTTTGGAAAATGATTTTAAAAATAATAAAAAATATATCATTACAAACTAAAGAATTGTTATAAGCTTAAAGGTGTGTGTTTAGAAGACTTAAGAAGTACATCGTATAAACAAGAAGATTGCCAAATGTTATTTTTTTGTGGATTTCGTAGCGCTTTGTTAGATGTGGAATGAATTTTCAACGAATAGATACACCCGTAAAATTCAATTATGTTTTAAAGTTTTATTGTTATAGAATAAAAAAACTTTTGTTAACAACTATTGTACGATCGCTAGTATTAGTGTCACGTAATTTTATCCTCACAAAGATTAACAAAAACTGAAACCTTATTCTGTTTCAATAAAAGAATACTGTTATAATGTATTAAATAAGTTTTACACAAAAAATATAATTGAATCTTAAAACATGTGGGATCAACAAAATAATCAAATTAGATCTAAACTTTCTTTTAAATAAATTTAATTTTAACTCTTAATTCTGTATAATTTTCTATGTGATTGACTGTTAACTGTTTGAATAATAAAACCGTAAATCACTAAAAACAAAACAAAAATAAAGTATAAAGTTATTGCGCATCAATTGCTGGTATATTTGTTAGCACAGGTAAATTATTTAACTTCACTATCATTTCAGTAAAAAGTAATCGCGATTAAAACTTTTTGCAGCTTATTTTAACATAAATTAAAGTACGAGTTGTTTTGCGCATTTACTTAAAAGCTACGGAAAACGCATCAAAGCAATAATCGTAGCTTTTTTTTAACTGCAACTGTTTTCCTTTAAAATACAAATTCATCAAACCATACGAAAACTTAATTTCTCAAATAAAGATTCGAACGAAACTTAATTATTGAAATTGTTGGCAATCAAAATAATTCACGAACGATTTGATTATTTTCGAGAATTCAAATTCGAAACCTAAATACATAAGGTTTTGGAAGAATTTCTTCTTTTTCCATGTTTTAATTAAACATATGTAAATTTACTAGATTAGTAGATATCTCGGGTTCGGGCTCAAAACTATTCAGGTCGGATCTGGTCGGGTTTAAACATTTTTAGAAGAAAACCTGATAAATCTATAAAACATAGATTTATAACAAAAAACTTATAAAAATTTTTCCAATATTTTAAAATGAGACAT
>JAQGAW010003174.1:0-13141 GCA_034698025.1 Phthiracarus crinitus | reverse complement strand
TAATCGAATAAAATAGAAAATAACGAATTGAAAATTTTATATACAATTTTTTTCTTTATAATCAGTATTTATACATATTAGTTAACAAGATTAAGCAATAATATCATTTGAAAATTTAGTTATATAGAATTCACGAGAAAATTCTATATAGACAATAGTAATTGTATTGTTATTGAATAAAATGCAAATAATGAATTGAAAATTTTTTATACGATTTTTTGCTTTGTGATCAGAATTTATACATATTAGTTAACAATAATAAGTAATAATATCAGTGAAATATATATTGATATAGAATTCTCGCGAAAATTCTATATAGACTATAGTAATTGTATTGTATTCGAATAAATTTGAAAATTTTTATTAATATATTTTGCTTTATGATCGGTAAATATACTTAATAATTAATAAATTTAAGCAATAATATCATTGAAAAATATGGCGATATAGAATTCTCACGCAAATTCTATATAGACTATAGTAAATGTATTGTAATTGAATAAAAATGAAAACAACGGTATAATAAATGGTTTGAAAATGTTATCAGTTATAGTATAACAGATATTAATGTTTTTAAAAAATAAAACAAATTTCTAATGCAAAATATTTTATTAAAAATAAAAAACCAAAAAATACATGAATAAATCGTAAACAAAAATTTAATAACAATAAAAACATTGAAAATAAAAAATTGAAAAAAGTTTATCAACAAAAGTTTAAATGTTAAACAAACAAAAAATTAATAAAAAACTTAAACAATTCAAAGAATTTTAAAAATTATATGAACTCCGTAAGAGTTTGGTAAAAACCAATTTTCTCAATAGAGTTATTTTATACGTTATTTATAATTTCTTTTTCCATTTTTATTAAGGCTAGTTTCAAGTTATTGACGGTAGAAAATTTCATTGTAAATTGATAATTCGATGCTGTTTCCTCATTGTTCTTTGTAACAATTCTAAGTAGCGAAAATGTTTTATTATACGAGTTTATACCTATTGCTTCAGTTTTGTTGAGACGCATTAAACGGGCGAACTTCTCGGTCGGATCGTCTTTCCACGCGAAAACATCATCGAAACTTAACACCGATTTGTTTGCTATGGGAAGTGTAATTAACTCATTTTGTGAACTGGCAACGGACTCAGAATCGGAATTTTTCTTCTTTTTTAGCTTTTTCGCAACCAAAACTTTTGAGACATCTTGTTGTTGAGATTCCTGTTCCAGTGTTCTTTTTGAAGACATTATACTGGAATAGCAAAAATCATATTAATTTTATGTTATAAGCAATATGTATGCAAAAAATTCGTATAAAATTTAATTATAAATATGTACGCAAAAAATTCTCAAAATTTTATTAGCAATTACGCAAAAATTTCGACTAAAATTTTATTAGCAAAACTTACGCAAAAATTTCGGATAAAATTTTATTAGCAAAACTTACTCCAAAATTTTGGATAAATTTTTATTAGCAAAACACGTAAAAATTTCGGATAAAATTTTATTAGCAAAACTTACGCAAAAATTTCTGATAAAATTTTATTAGAAAAACTTACGCAGAAATTTCGGATAAAATTTTATTAGCAAAACTTACGCAAAAATTTCTGATAAAATTTTATTAGCAAAACTTACCCAGAAATTTCGGATTAAATTTTATTAGCAAAACTTACGCAAAAATTTCGGATAAAATTTTAATTCCAAAACAAGCAAAAATTTCTGATAAAATTTTAATAGCAAAACATGCAAAAATTTGGATAAAATTTTATTAGCAAAACTTTCGCAAAAATTTGGGATAAAATTTTATTACCAAAATTTACGCAAAAAATTTAATAATTGTAAAAAAAATAATTTTTCATACCAATACTAATATACTTTTAGTATTTAAGTCCAAATAGGAAATATAATGTAATATCAGCTAACAGACCACTGATGATAACTTTATTCTTCAGAACTGTGAACTAACTGCTCCGGAGAACTGATCATTCTGTGAGAAAATTCACAGATTTTATATAAAATTTTTAAGGAAAAATTTCTAAAATTAAAATCCTTGATTTAGTTTAAAATTCTATTTCGATAATATTACTAATTCTAAGTTATTTTTTCTCCCGAAAAAACCTTGTGATAAACCTTGTGTTAATCCTTGTGCTCAGCCTTATTTTCAGAATTGTTTTTTAGCCTTGTTTTTTTAGTTTATTTTTCTAAAAGCTTTATTCCACCTCTGGAAACTTTTTCTGGAAATTAAGAGAATTTTAGATTAAAATTTTAACAAAACCCACACTGGTCTTATAATTTTTTTCTAAAAACTTTATACCATTATTGGAAACTTTTTCTGGAAATTTCCAGAGCCGGTTTCCAATAATGGTATAATTAACACTTCTGACAGACGAACAGACTTAAATCTCAAATCAATATGTCCGTCAAGTGAAATAAGTATATATACAATATTTAAAAATGTATTTTTAAAGAAATATTTTAAATAGATATTTAGTCTTTCTTATACATCTTTCTTATAAAACGTAAAAAATTAAATGGCGACTCCTCACTTTTTCCATTAATGAATAGAACAAAATTAAATGCTAGAATAAGAATCACTTATTAAAATATGTTACAGTTTGATTAAATATATGTAATATTTGTTTAAACGTAAAGTTGACTTTAAATGTCATAATTAAAATAATTGAATGCCTAAGCGTAAGCTATACTTAGAATCTTTGATTACTACAACCGGTATTGTAGCGGTTCGTCCAAACATGTTAATTGACAACTTAACTTTACCCATTGTTTGCGTTTCTCCAGTTACTAGTGATAAAGGTATGCTTCTGTTCTTATCGATTCTCAGGTTTAATTGTTGATGTATGCGCTGGTTGTTTACTTTCAAACCAGAGTCGATAAGTGCCACAATTTCAGTGTTTTTGACGAAGCAATTGACTCGAATAAAACTATTGAATGATTTGAGATTCAATAAACTGAAAAATGACAATTTATATTTAGTTGTTTATTGGAGCCATTTTAAGTAATAAATGATTGTTAATAAAACTTATAAAATATATTCATCAAAATCTGAAACCGATTAAATGAATGAATTAAATAAGAAATTTAATATTTTTATTTATTTATAAATTCAAAGTTAAATCAAAATTAATGCAAATTTTATACTTAATAAAACCAATATCGAAATATATGATTTTTTATGTTTAGGTATTATACCTTATAATACCGTATATATCATATTAATGTACTCAGTTTGAAGGTTGTACTAAATTTTAAGCTAATTATGAAAATTTTATAAACAAAGATTTTTTAAATATCTAAATAGGACAAAGTATGGATTTGTTAAAAGGATATGTTGTATTTCAAATCAAAACGGCTCAAATGATTAAAATATCAAAGAAGTGCATAATTTGAAAACCGCAGCAAGTATTTATGAATTATGAATTAAGATTAGATAAAATCTAAAGAAATCACAGGTTAAAAGCCAATAAATAAATTAATGTCAAGACTTATATGCAGGAATAAAATGATGTGCTTTTAGAAAAATTAAATTAATTTAACATTTTAATATATATGATAAAGTAAATAAAATTAAAAAACATGATAGTCTTAGAAGTTATAAAATACTGTAATCATTATTTAAAGTATAATTTTTAATACAATTTAAAAAATTACCTAATTTTGATTGGAAAATAGAACTCCAAACGTTTTATTTAATTATTATTATTTTGCAACCTGTTTGGTTTTATAAATAGAAATTAAATATTTATCGTGATGTGAAAAATAAAAAAGTAAAATCAATCAAATGTGAAATTTTTTAATTATAATTTCGGTTAAAAAGATACAAATTTAAATAAATTTCTAAATGATAGCAAAAATTTACCACAATTTAAATTTAAATATTAAATAGAACAAGATATCATTATTTAATCCTACTTTTTTTCATTATTTAATAAATTGAAAAGATATTTTTGATTATTTTAACAAAATTTTAGTTCGTTTTTAGTTTATTATTTGTCATTTTTAGACTAATATAAGCTATTTTTTGAACATTTTTAGACCATTTTTAGCTAATTTCATGACATTTTCAATAAAAATGACTCAGTTGCCCAAAATTATCCTACTATCCCTTTAATAATTTAAAGAAAAAATCCCTAAATATATATAAAGTCCTTTCCACACACATATATGCATACAGACATGTCAAATCCAATAGCTTCTTTGACAAAGTGAGCTAAAAAGGAAACCAAACCAAAATTAAATTATATGCAAAGTTTTATCTTGAAAAAAGTTTTCAAATTTCTTAATTGAAAACAAAAATATATATTTTCTTATCAATAAAGTAGATTTTATAAAATGAAATTATTTTTAAATTAATACTAGTGCAGCACCCCATTTGCATTATTGCCCGTCATTTATTATAGCCGATCATTTATTGTTGTATGACGTAACTGACGTGCTTTTTCAGGCGGACATCAGGCACGAAAGTATTTATTATATTATATAATTTAAATTTAGAAAAGTTTTTTGTTTCACTATAAATCTATAGTGTGTTTCTAAATTTTTATATTACGATTTGAATTTAGAAAATATTTTTATTACACTAAATATAAAATGTGTGTTTTATAACAATGTAATATTATATACTTGAATTAAACTTTATTTTTGTGATCATTCAAAATCAATCATTTATATGTCAAAACCGCAAACGAAAACCACATCTATGCTTGTATTACCATTTGTTTTAATCTCTTTAATTTTATGAATCAAATCTTTATTTTGTAATCTATTCAATTTACTTTGTGAAGATTTTTAAACAAATCAATAAAATAGATTCTAAAAAATTTGATTTTTGTTGACGATTTAACTAAACAAATATATATTAATTATACATTAATTTTTTAGGAAAAGACTATTATAATTCGAAACCAAAGCATTCGAATGTTCCATACTGATTGTGAGTAAGTATTAAAAAAACATTTTCTAATGTATTTAGTGTAGACAATACCGGCTGACACTTTTCATTAATTCAATAACTATGTACTGGCCAATACTTTGAAATTTGGAATGTCAAAACTAAAAGTTTAAACCAAATAAAGAAACTATAAAATGTGATTAATTGAAATAATTGCAGCGTTAAAAATTGTAAATGACTGGTGTTTATATTTTCCCATTACTTTGAATTACAGTTTTCCATTTAGTTATTAAAAATATTTATGAACAAATCTATTATTATTTTGAATTGAAAACGGATTATATGTTTAAAAGCTAAAATTAATTAATAATAAAAACTGTAATTTTATTATAAATAAGTAGCTATAAAATGATTATTTTATGATTTTGTCATTCTTCGTCAATTGAATTGATTCCCTTTTCTTATTCATATTCGTATTTATAATCCAGTGAATATTTATCAAAAATACAAATATATCAACAGATATTTAGTCACAGCAAAATTTTAAACTTAATTTGGAATAAAATTTGTAAAATTTATTATTATAACATTTATTAATATTTAAAATTATGTTTAAGTGCTATTTAATAAATAGAAGAATAGATTAATTAATTTGTAAAAACAATGAGATCAGAGTGTTTAAAATTTATTTAAAAATCAAAAAACTGTAAATTTAATGAAAATTAAAATATTAATTTAGTTCTGAAGTTTCTCTAATTTTAAATTGGTATGTGCAAAAGTGGTGTTCAATTTAAAAATTTTGTTTTAAACTGTAATTCTCCTATAGTTTTCAATTATTTAAACAATTAATTAAATAACAATTAAAATTGATCATAGTTAAAAACTAAATTTAGTGAATTGCTGAAAAAGTTAGCTAAAAAATTCAATAGCTAGAAATATTTATATTATTGTCATTTTTAGTCATTAATAATCAGTTTTAATCCATTTTTAAACTACTATTATACTAATTTTTCCCATATTAAGACAAAAAAAGTAATAGATCCATATAAAACAATTTTAAGCTCTGTATTAGACCATATTATTACAATTTTAAATCATTTTATCTCTTTTTTGGACATTTTGACAATTTTAGAAATCCATTATTAAATATAAATATCGATCAACAAACGATGCGAGACAAACATTTCAAATTCATTAGCTTCTTTTGACATTATTTAATAAATGTATTTGAATTTGATTTTAAAAATTAATTTTTAAATTTAATAATTTAGAACGCAATTGTTTTGCTTTTAATTTAAATGTGTTTTCAAAATTACTTTCAATTTTGATTGTAATTTGAAAGGTTATTTAAATTGTATAAATTTTACTATTAGTAAAAAAGCATATAAAATTCAAAATAAAATCAAGATTGTAAATTTAAAAAAGATAAAAATAAAGCTCCGTTCATCCAAAAAACCAAATATTACAGATTTATTTCATTATTCAAGTTATTAGTTTTGTTAATAAACTAGATTACAGTTTCTACAATAAAGTAATATTGATGTAGAAATATGTTTTTATATATTACTGATAAAATTAGGTAAATTTATTTAAAATTATTATTTGGTGCTGTTTTTAAAATAAATATGATTTTTAGTATAAAATTTAATTTTATATATATTTTAAATCTTTTCATCAAAATTTAAATCAGATAAAATTATAGAAATAAGAATGTACTTTATTTTTTTAAATTTTTAAATCGAAAGTTATATTATAATTGAATGATATTTTATATACATAGTATCTACAAATAAGATCGAAAAACTCATAATACCTAACTATCCCCTAAATATCCTGTTTATTAATTTTTTAGTTGTTTGATCGCTAGCTATAATTATTTTAATTACTTGTTAAAATTATTTTAGGATTGTAATATTGATTATCCGTTATATTTATAAAAAATATTAAAGATCTAATATGCGACTCTAATTTGATATTTGATATTATTAGACATAATCGGTTTGTAACACTCTATTTCGGTTGAATATTAGGTTCTCGATTACAATGGATATTTCCATTTTTCGATAAATTGTTTTTTAACTGAGGAAGAGGCTATTTTAAATTAAATAATAATATAAAGATTTAGAATAACCAAATAATAAATATAAGCTTGGTGCAGAAGAAAGGAAGTACGATATCAATTCAATATACGATAACAAATTTTTGTTAGATTTGGTTTGGTTAGGTTTGGTTTGGATAGGTTTGATTAGATTTACTTAGTTTTGCTTAGGTTATGTTTGACTTCTTTTGATAAAATTACTTTTGATATTTCAATAAAATAATTTTATTCATTATAGTGTAAAAAATAAATTTGAGCTCATTAGCTTTGAAAGATATTTATATTTAGCGCCAAAATATTTTTCAGTGAAATTAATCATAACTAAAAAACCTTGAAATTTGCAAATAGTTAAAAAATAAATATAATATTTTCTTTGATTTTATTTAGAGTGGTCAAATTAAGAAACATGTATTAAATATAAAATACCCTAATTACCCCATTTAAGATCAATTTAAAACATGATCTGTAGGGAAAGAAATTAGTGTATGTTTACTACAAAAAACCCTAATATTATTCAATCCTATCTGTCGCGACATTTTAATAATTACATTCTTTTAATATGTGTTTTAATGAATTATTTTAATTAACAGTTTCGGCTCATCTATTTTAATGAACGAATTAAATAAATTTGTTGAAAATAACATTATTTATGCAACAGTATTACTCGATTTAGAGCAACTCAACGGTGCATAAAATTAGTTGCTATAATTGGGGTTTGCTATGACCTTAGTTGCTATAAACCGGATTATACTATATCTGTTCTACTCTATGCCACTGAATTTATTAGCGGTGGCTGAAAATCATTTAATACTTTCCGCATAAACAGTAGATCGAATTGCATAGCTTATGTTATTTTTTAGCACAGCCCATCAAACAGTACTACCTAACTTATGTCAGTACAACACGCCTAACAGAACATCAGTATAAGTTAGGAATTTTTTTTAATATGAAAATATATTTTATATGACAGTCTGACAATTCTGCTCACAGATGAACCTGAAAGAGGTATGTTCCGAAATTTACCACATATATTAAAGATACTACATATTTATCTTATTTTAAATAAAGATACGTCAAAATTTTTATTATCATTAATATTTTGTCAAATTATAATAAATAATAGTAAGTTTCAAAATGTTTAGTCCATTTTATAATAATTTATATTTTTAAATTTAAAAAGAATTTAGTTTTTAAATTTTATAACAGTACTTCTACGTTTAAATAAACTGTAAATTCTCTGAAATTAAATATTCAAAATATCGATATCACTAAACAATTCACGCGATATATTATAATTTATTCATTGCAAATAACTGAATTTTTAATGAATTTTTTTATTACTTTCTTTGACTATTTATGTTTAACTTTTATTGGTCTTATGTAAAATCGATAATATATTTCTCAGATTATTTGCAAAAAAAAACAATTAATTCATAAAGCAATCAATTTATTAACATATTTTAAAATATCTGCTTATACTGTAGAACGGTACTCATTTGAATTATTAAATATTTATGGATTAATTTTTCAAACAAAGATTTTTATTTTCACGTCAGACTTATAATGTTTAAAGATACACTAAAAATTTAAAATATTTAAACGAAGTCAGTTGTAATAATATTAGATAAATAATTGCATAAATTTATTAATTCCTTAAAGTTAAATATGAAAAATTTCGATACCAGTAAATTATTGCCACCATGTATGATCATAGAAAATGCTGGCAATCACTTCTATGAGATAGGATTGTGGCAGTTTATGATTGGAAATGCTAAAAGAAGTCGATTATATTTTAATCCTACTCTAACACTAATATGTGTTATTATAATATGTGTTAGAAATAACATTTCAATTTTTATAAAAACTGAGAACAAGCAATTTTTCACAAAAATCGGAGAATTCTCTTACTTTTTAAATATACGCTATCATTTGAACGTATTTGCTATATTAGGTATATTAGTGGCAATTATCAATCAATCAATTCATTACTGGAATTACAAACATGGCATTTATCCGTCATATATGAAAGTATTTGAAATGATGGCTGGATTTGTTTCGCCACAATCTATTTGTCTTAATAATCAGGAAAATATTCAAAAGCTTTTGAAAAAATCAAGATTTCTAATCAAATTAATTGGATTTAATACAATTTATATATTCCCAATTTCTGCCTTTATTATCAATATTGTCCCCTTAGCTATGAATTGTTCATTAATGGAAATAATTTTATATGCAATTCCATGGAGTTTATTATTTGCTTACAGCGCGAGTTGTTATTACAGTTTTATTGTGTGGCAAATCACATATTTTTATTTAATTTGCTTTTATTTAAAATTTAAAATCATGGAAAATATTTTCAAAATCAAAAATCAAATTAAAAATCCGTTTATTTTACATAAGAAAATAATACTATCGTTCATTAAATCGATGCAATCAATTTATAATGAAATCAAGAATTATAATGACAATTATTGGGCAAAATATGCGTTTTTGCTGTATTTAGTATTCTCTGCTATAATCTGTCTCACACTGTATAGCGTATTATTCGGTGATATGACATCATCAGTTCGGTTCCTATTTCTATATGGAACAGCAGTTGTAAGCTCAATATTAATTGGTTTCATGAACACTGCTTCATCTTTGGCTCATAAAACTGATAAATATTATGCATTGGTTTTGAAATTATATTCTAGTAATATTAAACGAAGAGTTGACATAAAAATGCGAATAAAAGTAATAAATTTTATACAAATAATGAAATTTAATAAAATATTGATTTTGTATTTTTTTTAAAATAATAGTTATCAGTATTTATGGAAAGATTGAGTCAAAAAAAAGTTGGATTTTATTGCTGGAAACTATTCATTATTAATTATTTTCGCTTTTATGAAGTAATTGCAGATAATATTGATTTTATTATTATATAAAACTTTATCAATTAATTATTAATGAATTCAATTATTTATAGATTTTGTCGTTTATTGCACTTTTTTTCATGAAATTAGTGGAAATGTCTACAAAAAAATATTAATGATTACTGTTTTGTTAGGTTGTGTTTTAAAAATTGTTAAGAACTGTCAATAATGGTGACGTAGTCTTTGGATGTTTTTCGTAATTATAAAATATTTTTGAATGATTTGTTAGGTTTTGAAACACATTCAGAAACACTAATAACCTCATTATTATTTATTAATCTTTCCAATTATTACATTTATCATTTGTAAAAAAATTGAATTATTCATAGCATTAAATGAGTACCAAAATATTTTGTTTCAATAATTTCTATCCAACTTTTTCTTTCATTTATTGTTATAAATTTTTCAACATAAGCATTAAAACTACATAATTGTGATGGTTTTAGGAATTGCAATATTTATCAAAATTTATTCTTTTAAATAAATAAAATCTCAAAATCTAAGCTAAACTAATCCTTTATAAACTTTTTTGAAACCTCAATTGGAATTAAAAAGTAATTTGTAAAACAATTTTTAAAATGTAAAAAATAGATTGTCAACTTATTTGATATCAAAAGTCAAGAATTCAACAGACAACAACATTAATTCGTCATATAAGTCACCAATTTATTTGAGAAAAGATTTTATTGATTATTTATTAAAATGAGTCTTGAGAAAATAAAATCTTTTAGTTTTAAATATAAAGATTGAGACAAAAATTACTAATTATTAGTTTAAAATGAATTATAAAGACAGCTCTATTTTAATTAATCTTTTATATATTGAAATCTTATATGATAAGACTTTCAGGTTACACACACATTATGTTAAAAATTTTAACAACGTTGAACTATTTTTCAAAAATATTTTTTCAGATTTTGGATATAATTGAATAATTTGTAATAAATTTTCCAAATGACTTTATCTTTGTTTTTCTAGATATTCTCAAAAATAATATATAAAATAATTAGGGAATGAATATGATTTAATCCAATAATTTTTTATAGGATTTAATGTTACAACATTCTTAACTTTTTTATCTCTCTTTAACTAAAGAGACTTTTACGTATTAAAATATGCTATAATTAGCTAAACATGGCAATAACAATGTAATAATAATAGCTTAAAATGGTATAAAAATGAAAAATAACAAATATATAACACAATGAAAGCTTATTACGAATGGTCCTCTCTCTTTCTCTCTTGTTTATCCATCCAATTTAAACTGTATTAAAAATATAATAAATTTATTTAACTCATGATAATAGCAAAATAAAATAATTATTGAGATCAGACAAGTTAATTTAAATTATTTATAACTTTTTAGATAACTTTGTCCAAAGGAATTATTGTATTTGACAGTCCCGTTGCACGTCTGTCTGTCTGTTTATATTTAATAATGGATTTTTGTATTTACTAATAAAAGGAATTTTTGAAGATAGAAGATTTGTATGAAAAAAATGTGCTAAAATTGAGCCAAAAATGGTAATAAATGGTAACAAAATGAGCTAAAAATGGTATAATACTGTACAAAAAGAGCTTAAAATAGTCTTAAAATCATAAATAATAAATTATAAAAGGACATAACTTTGGTTAAAATAATCAAAAATGGCATTAAATTCTATTAAATACGTAATGATAAAAATAGGATAAATAAGGATCAAATATAATTCAAATTATACCCTTATAAAACAATTATAAGTTCTATATTAGGCAATATTATAACAATATTATTTTTGGACATTTTTGACCATTTTAGAAATCCTTTATTAAATGTATAGAGAGAACAACAAACTAAAGGAGACAGACCCGACAAATCCAACTATTTCTTTGGACAATATCTTCTTAATGGATTTAAATTTGTTTTATAAAATTAATATTTAAAATCAATTGTTTTTTGATCAATTGTTGGGGATAACAAAGTTTATTTTATCGTTGACGAAACCACAGATAAAGCTCAAAATTTTGTGGTAAACTTTCTAGTTGGCATCTTAAATGGTAGTCAATCAAAACCAATGTTAATTTCAACTAAGCAAGTAACATGTTTTAAATTTTGAAGCACCTTTCTTTTAAATTTTTAAATGCTTTAATCATGTAACTTGCTTGATCTGTTACAACTAATAAAACTTTAAAAAATTGAATGTTATATGGTAATAATCGTTGACAAGTACTAGTAAATGACGCACTGATAGTCAAATGGTCTGTTGATTCTACAAATGTAGTAAGCAAATACACATGTAAATTATTCAAAACAATAGATTTTTCATCGTACTTTATGAAAATCGTTTAAAAATGTTGAATTCCGGTTATTTCGGTTAGAATAGTCAAATTCGGTTTTTTCGGTTAAAAAATTAATCTTTTAATATCATTATTTTAACTCAAGTAATGCAATAACCGAGGTTTAAACCATTATTACTTGTTCGGTTAAAACAGATTTTTCCGAGCCCAACTAATTATTGGCCAGCCCTTCTAACTTGATACTTTATTCAAATTTCAAAACGTTTTTGTTCTTTCGAAACTATATCGTATTGACGAGGAATTTTAATAGTATTGGCGAGGACTATAGTAGTATTGACGAGGTATATAGTAGTATTGACGAGGTATATAGTAGTCCTGACGAGGAATATAGTTATATTGACGAGGAATGAGTTCTATTTATTTTTAGTTTTGTAAATTTAGTTTGATTACAACAACTAAAAGACTTGAAAAGTCAAAACTAATAATTTTAAATAAATACATTATTTAGTTAAAAGCTAGTAATTTATAATCTTATCTTTTCTATTAGCTTAGAATAAACAACGAATAATATGGGAAAAAATTTGGTGGTTTCCAAGCTATTAGTTTAAATTATCCTTTTAAAATTTAGATTAGACTTACTATTAAAAAATCTAATATATGGTCTTTTTTATAGATATTAAATATAAATAAATATTAATTAAGACTCCATTAGAATTATCAAATTATTTATAAGAATATAAGAAATTTCATATTTCGTATTACAAAACTCTCACGCTTTAAACTTCTTATCCGTTCGTGATAAGTGTTTTTCAAACACTTCAAATTAGTGTTGTTTTTACTTTTGATAGTAAAAGTAAAAGTTATAAAATTTCTAACTTTTTCTTTTACTTCAAGTAAAAGTAAAAGAAAAGAAAAATTTAAATTTATTGAAAAGTAAAAGTAAAATACAAG